>JBBJLR010000018.1:14292587-14307378 GCA_037577145.1 Brachypetersius gabonensis
TAGGAAAGAGCTAACAAGAAGTGAAAACTATCATCTCATTTGTGCCTTTTCCAGTGGTTTTTTCAGCTACTGTAGTAAATCTTGTTCATATTCAGGCTGTGGGTCATTCTTTTTCCACGTTTGTTTAAGCCCCTGCTACCCGGAGAAGCGCTGTACTCCGATCAGGCAGCCACATTCACTAAACTTTTTAACTAGATTTTTAAAGCTGGCACCAGAAAATCAAGCAATGTTCAATATGATATAATCGATTAGATTCTGCCACTGCTTTGATGCAGAATCATCCACGTCTGCATCGCAGTGCATCGATTATGTGATTCATGGTCTCAAATGACATGTGGGTAGTGAGTTATTTCAACGTTGGTTTCATGTACGAGTCTTTGTTTTGGCTCGCCGCACGCTGCTAGTGCTAACTTGTAAGGCTAACATTTTTTAAGCATAATAAAGTATATTGATTATTTGTTTCTCCTTGCTGCTGCCGTTTGCAGCGTCTGTGGCAGCTGCAGACCAGAATCTCCCCCGTGGATCGTCTCAGTGTTTCTCTTGTTTTTGGTTTTTTAAAGCCCTGCATTTTTATTACAGTGAATTAAATTAAAAGAGGTGAATACAGGTTAACCTTTAGATGTTCTTTAAGGGTAATGCATTAAACTGAATTTAAAATGAAATTAAAATGTTCTGGAAGCATATTTGGGTGCATATTTAGGGTTTACACTATAAAAATAGGCATTTTTTAAACCAAAACTCAACAGCGTGGTTTTTTTTTTTGTGCTCTTGAAAATATTGACGGGGGATTACTGTACATATAAAACATAAATAACTTACTTGGCTTCCAGAGTTATTGCGCTTGTATTGAAATGTATAAACCTGAAGCTGGTTGTTGATACCATATTTTCAGTCTTAAATCTGCATGCTGCACCTCTGCACCTCTGGGTTGGGAAAAGTATTAGAAAGACAGTAGTGCTAAACCTGTAGCGCTGGAATATTTAAAAATGAAATAACAAACAAATTATTTCAAGCACACTGGAGATAATAGACTATGAACAGGCAAGCCCAACATGCAACATTTTTTGATGCACAGGTCCCTGTAAATTTGTTGTAAAGCCTTGACCTGGTCAAAGCCCTGAATAGAACCCAGTAGAGATGTTGTGGCAGGACCTCAGATTCATCCTTGAAAACCAGTCTGAATTAAAACAGTTTTGCAGAGAAGAGTGGACTCAGATTCCTCCACAATACTGTGATTAAGACTGATCAAATTATAGGAAATACTAGTTGAAACTTCGTATTACATGCATCACAAGGTTCTCTTTGTCTAAATATTATTTGTTTAAAGTAGGGCTGAAACGATTATTCGAGTAACTTGAATGATTCAATTACAAAAAATGTTTGAGGCAGATTCTTTGCCTCGAGGCTTCGTTTAATTCGTCACCAAAGTCACCTGCATGTGACCCGGGGAACATGCTATTTTTGCCGCAGGAAGTAGGGTTTTTTGCACCAAAGAAGAGCACACAGCTCAGAGCAAGAGACATGAATTAAAGCCCTGCGTGGGACTATTTTTTAAATCCCGCTCCCGCGAAATTTCAGACGATTCCCGTCCGCTCTCCCGGTCATATATGAAAATGATTTTTTGTTAAGTTAAAAAATGATCAATGTTCTGTTATTGTAAGTTAGTGGCGCACACTGGCTCTGTCACATTGGCTGTGAAAAACGAAGAGAGCCGCAAAAAGCACCTCGAGAAATACATTTTTAATCCGTATCTAACCTGTAAACAAGTTTTGACCATTTAAGGCTAAAAAAATATATAATCAATAAATAATAATGAATTCAAATTGATCAGCAAAATGTTAACTCAGGAGCACAATAA
Organism: Brachypetersius gabonensis; assembly: GCA_037577145.1. NCBI lineage: Eukaryota > Metazoa > Chordata > Actinopteri > Characiformes > Alestidae > Brachypetersius > Brachypetersius gabonensis. Next base: position 14,294,446 of record JBBJLR010000018.1, read on the forward strand.
TAATAATAATAATAATAATAATAATAATAATAATAAAATATTTAAATATTTTATATTTTACAAACAAATCTTAAAGTGCATACAGACAGAGAAAATGACAAAAACGTTTTTGTTTTCTTTACTGTTAATAAGGATACAATGTACATCATAAATGTTTCCCAGAAATGTTGATTAAATGGGCTTAGTTCTGGAGCCAATAAGCCAAAGGTTTTAATAAAAGTGTTGTTTGAATAAATACCTTATTTTGTGAGGAATAACAGCCAGTTGCTGCTCATTTTAGAGGCCTTTCATGTTGCATAACTGACTATTGATATAGTTGTTTAAAAACACAAAAGTATGATTTATCCGATTACTCAATTAATTGATGAAAAAATCGGCAGATTACTCGATTCCAAAAATATTCCATAGTTGCAGCCCTAGTTAAAAGTATAAAAGCATTATCAGTGATCAATATGCAGTAAAGGAGAAGATCAGAAAGGGGCAAATACTTCACACAGAGCTTTATGTGTAATATATGATACCAGCTTAGGATCAAATAGTCTTACAATGTGGTACCTACACCTTCTGTTGGTACCACAATACTGTTACAGATTTTAATCCCTTTGATTTTAACTCTTTTTCCGTGCATTTTTTTTTGTCTGTAGCTGCCTCCAAAACCCTATACGTTGCGAGCCAACGTTGACAGATTGCATGAAGAAGCAGGGGACTTTAAGCAGTCACTGATATCATCCCAAACACCTAAGACGAGTACGCAAAAAGCATCAGCAACAAAACATGCTACTTCCTACAGAACTCAGCGCCAGCCTCAGGTACAGAAATGAGTAATGTCATGATATTTTGTGTTTGAAGTTTGTGCATGAATTCATGAGGAGTGTGAGATACCTGTGAAACTGTAGAATATGACATATTAAGGCTATAGAGGAAAAATAGATGCTTCACATGAGCAGGAGTGTCCTGTCTGAGGAAGAGGGTGAGGGGAAATAGTGAGAAGCTGCATGGAGGAGACAGGAAATACCCTTTTTGGAGCTTTTGAGACACTGAGTGTTATCACCCGTGCCATGTGCCACATGCCGACCACTGCTGACTAACCAAGCTATTATACGTCTCATTTGTCTTTAGAATACAGTTAGTCCTCAACTGTAGATGTATTCACGTTCAGGCAGTTTAAAACTATTTAATAAACTATTTGTTTATTAAACACGTCTACACACATGAAACTAATGGAAGAAGATTGCTTCCATGGTTCAAGAGATCTAAGCTGGGAGGTAAGAGTTAGCTTGGCTTATTCAGATGTTCATATGTTAGCTCATCATCTAGAAAGAATTTTGTTTTTCATTTGTCCTGAACTATGTACTACAGATGATTACAGCAGTTAACAGATAGTTAGGAGTGTCCAAATACGTTTAAGTCTCATTACAATCACCGTTCAGTTTGGTTTTGTTCTAGGTCCAGTGTGTTTTTTTTAATTTTTTTATTTTATTTAAGAAGAGGTTGGTTGAGGTGCGTGGAAATTGTGAAAAGTGCTACTGCGATACATGTCTGTCTGTAATACTAATGCTAGTTGGAGAATCTATTTCAGAAAGTTCTCAAATACATACTTAACAATGCAAAGGGTGCATGACAAAATCAGTCTCACCACAAGAACCTAATCAGTTCTAACCACATTTACATGCATATATCGCTGTAAATGACAAATAGTTTGTCAATGTACACACGACTGATGTCATTTGAGCTTGTTGCCTAAATAATCAGGTTTGTGGCTCTAGTGCTGTCGGAGGTCACAGTATTGCGCAGTTTGATTCTTTCTTTGTCTGTTTTAATATACCTCATGTATCTTATGACTGATTTAGATATTTGTCTGTTGGCCTTAAAACAGCCCTATATTGTTTTTATTGTTTAGATTTTTTTTTTTTTCTGAAGCCCACATTTTTTCCTATGTGTTTCTATGTGTAAGTCATTTTACATGGCCATTTTGTAACCTCTCTTTATCGCTTAACATTCAGTAGTTTGTGGCGATAAAAGTAAATATGCTGGTTTTGTTGACACCACAAAAGCTGTCAATTCAAAATAGACTGGGTCTTACATGCGGCTACCCACAGCTTCACTTTGTGAATGGGTTAAATACAGAGGAAGAATTTCACACTGTTCACACTGTGTGCTGTGGCTTCTTCACACTTGACTACAAGGGGCCCCTTTACCATTCTTTACTTTCAGATATGTTAAGGATTTTTACAAGATCCTACATCATTATTTTATTCAAGGTGTTTTTATTGGGCGCTTTAAACATGTTTGTGTAGAGCAGTAGGAAACACTCTCAGCAGAAATGCTCCATAGAATTACGCCTTCACCCACAGTAAAACTGATGTAGTTTGTTATATAAAGGGCAGTGTGTTTTATCAGAGGAAGAACAGCAGACTGTTTCTTTCCGTTCCTCATGAATTGTGCTGTCATACTGTCAGCAGTCTTAACGTGAGTTGCATGGCAGGGCTGCCATGGCAACAAATCTTGACTAACTAGTTTCTGTAATGCCAGTGTTCGTTTTTCTGACTCATGAAAAGAGACACCCTTAAATTCACAGGCACTGGCCTGCAGTCATTTTGATTCTTTCTTCAGAGTATGTGTGGGTTAAGTCAGCAGTGGCTGTGATCAAACCATCCTCTGTGCTCATTGTTTATTTGTTTCTTGTGCAGTACGTGAGCAGGATCCAAGAGATCTTCCAGGCTAAGAGAGGACGGAAGAGAGTAAAAAGTCAGACAAGCAACAGAGGTATCAGTCTACACATAGCTATAACAGCTCATTATTGATTGTATTATTTAAAATGAAAACAAATAAAGATAATTAATTCTTTACTTTGGACGTTACCAACATTTCCTGTTTTTTGCAGGACATATAGAAAAGTGACCTTACCATATTTATCTTCTCTCTATCTTCTCAATATCTGTCTTCATCTCCTTCTCCATCTCAAACTCATTGTTTTATGTATCATAGATGAACTGAGTGGTACAGAGAGTGATCCAGAGGACAACACTAAAGGTCTGTTACTTCTTCCTACTAATACCTGCATTGCATGATGCTCATTGAGCATTTTATATTATATATATTATGTACTATATTATATAAAATATGTACTAATCTTTATGCTATATAGTATATACTAAAAATAGTTATCACTGTAGTCACAGTCATAGTCACTTTCTACACTGGTTTTCGGGTCAGGTGGGTCTCAGCGCCTCGTGTATGTTCAGTCCACTTTGAGGAGGAGACCAGGGTATCGCACTTTAGAGAAGGACCTCATCCAGCTGCAACAAGAACAACTCTTCCAGCTGTTTGTCGTGGTGTCATTGAGAAAACATTCTCCTGGAAACACATACTACCCAGAGATCACACAACAGTTCCCCACCAAGGTACAAAAAAACGAAATACATAAAATGTTTTATTTCTGGTTTCTGTCTTGTTAACATTTACAAACTTGTGGAATATCATTTTTCAACAATTGTAACAGAACATAACAGCTCTGTCTCGTGTCTTCGAGACAGTCTTTTAGCACATGTAGCAGCTCTCAGGAAGCATGTGTTTATTATTGCAGAATTGATACTTTTGAAATATTAGTCAAACGCAATACTGATGTTGAATTTTGTCAGTACCACCTAACAATGGATTTACTACCCTACTGCTAATAGTACCCAATGGTCACAGGGTTGATTTAAACTATTTAATTTTTTTCCTGTAGTTTGAGAAGTCCTCCAGGCTGTCTCGCGAGGCGGAGGATCGAATGAAGGCCATTCCTAGTTTCTGCTTTCCAGATGCTCAGGACTGGAAGCCGTCTGCAGATGCTAACAGGTTACACCGCATCATCCGCATTATTCAGGGCTCCAAACTGTGTCATTCTTTGTGTGTATTTTGAGTCATTTCTTGTGTTTCTGAGTCAGAACTGAAAAGCAGCTTAGAACTTACAAACTGATAGTTATAACCAGGCCAAACTTTGCTAGTGTTTATCTTGGATCTGTTTTTACCACTTAAACATTGTCATCACTCCCTGTATTATGGATAAATCTATTTTTAACTATGGATAAAACTATTTTTTTCTTCTCATCCACAGTGAAACCTTTTCATTTGTCCTGACGGGTGAAGATGGGAGCCGTTGGTTTGGCTATTGTTGCAAAATATTGGTGGGTTGTTAGTAGACATGTTAATTTGATGAAAAAGTAACGAATACATGCACGAAAATGTAAATGCCTTCTGCTTGAGTCATCTTTGTTTCGACATGTTTTGTTTTTAACCACTGTGTTATACAGCCTTGTGGAAAGGGGAAGAGACTGCCAGAAGTTCACTGTATCATCAGTAGGCTGGGTTGCTTCAATTTGTTTGCAAAGGTCAGGGGATTTCCAGACTTTTACTCAGATTTTACAGAAAAATGTATTGGCTCCTCAGGTTGTAATAAGATGTCATGGTTTTAGAAGTGCAACCTGAATTCAGAATCATCATTTTTCATTACCTGACTGTATATGAAATATGTCAAATATTCAAAATACCAGTAATGTCAATAACCCAGAAAGTAAGGCAAGAGACCAGTGGTCATGATACTCACCTTGTAGACAATTGTCTTCCACTACGATGAAGCTTGTTTTATAAGTACAGGTTACCAAAGGTCTACTAGAAATGTTTATTTAAATTATGTTCCAAAAATTTTGTGAACATGGAATAACGAATCCATTATTATGAATCAGATCAAATCATTACACCCCATGAGATAATATTTCAATTTATTAATGGTTTATATTTATCTTTTCTATGAGAATGGATCTTTCTTCTCATCTGACTTAACCTGTGATTAAAAAATATAACTAAATAATTTTCTAAATATAGTAACAAAATGGATTAGTTGATTAACTTCTAATCTGTTCTCTGTGAGGTCTCACATTTTGACAGCAGGTGTGTGTTTGTGTGTATGTGTAGATCTTGGAGGAGGTGAAGAGGAGGAGAGAGATCGCTCCAGCATTGGTTCACCCATTTATGCGCAGTGTTATGGAGGCACCATTTCCAGCTCCAGGACGCACAATTACTGTCAAAAGCTTCCTGCCCGGTTCCGGAAATGAGGTAAGATCTTCCCGTGTATATGTGTGTGCTTTGAGGAAGTAAATATTGCTGCGGTTTTTGAGGTAACGATTACTTGCTGCAGTTGTCTCTACAATGTTCATAATAAACGCATTGCAAATTGACTACATGGAGCACGTTTCCCCCTTTTTAGTTGTAACTTTAGTCTTCTGTCACAGACAAAACTTTGAATGACTGAAGGACACCACCACCAAAACCATAATGTTGTGATGAGTCAAATAATAGTTAATAGTTTGAAGAAAAATGTGTTTGTATCTGCTGTGCTTAATTTTTACCCACAGACCACATATCTACTGTTTATTATAATGTCATAATTTGGTATGACTTCTTTAGTATGAGCCTTTTTTGGGCCATTTGCCTAATTTTCAGACCGTGTTTGGCTACATTTAAACATTCTTGCTGGTAATAGTTTTCTCTATTTCAATGATACACATAAAAGCTGTTGTGGAGAATCTTTATGCTGCTAAACATTTGTGAATCAGTGAGTCAGGCCAGTGAGCTGTTTCACATTTACTAAAGTAAGTAAGGCAGATCTTTAAAGCTGATCATAGTAAGACTTATGTCTTTGTGCAGGAACTGAATCTGTGCCGCCCAGTCGACTCACGGCTGGAGCATGTCGATTTTGACAGCCTGCTGCAGTCTCTCAGTGTCACCAGGCTGCTGCAGGTGTTTGCCTCTCTGCTGCTGGAAAGAAGAGTCATCTTCATTGCAGACAAACTCGGGTATGCTTCCTGCTGCTCTCATCAAAGCAGAGAGCTCAGTACATCACTGCTACAGTCACTAAATATCACACAATAGATAATTGCTCTGCTTGCTCAATAAGCCACAAAAATAAATCTTGAAGACTGGAGTCCAACACAGTTTGATTTCTCTACTAACAGACCAGCAAAACCTCAGAATTGACTGATGAATTGAGCCAGAAGTGTTTTTTGGGAAGAAACAAGTAGACCAGCTGATTATTACATTTTTCTTTTCTTATTAGCTAGTTATATCATAGTAACAGCGCATTTGTGCCTTTTCACTTCTCTTCCAGCACCTTGTCCCGTTGCGCACATTCAGCCCTTGCGCTTCTTTACCCGTTCACCTGGCAGCACACTTTCGTACCCGTGCTGCCTGCCAGCATGCTGGACATTTGCTGTTCTCCCACACCCTTCCTCATGGGGGCGCTGTCTCCGTCACTTCCTCAGCTACTCGATTTGCCCATTGAGGAGGTCAGTCACTCGAACCCACCAGGAGTCACTACAAACCTAAGTGGGGAAAATCCCATGGCACTGTGATTTTGATTTAATTAGCTGTTAGCTCTTATGCTTCTGAATGTTTTGAATTGCTTTATTTTAACTGTATAATTGTGTAATAGTTTTACAGTAGTGTTAATGAACTTCCTATTTAATCTTAATATCTTAAAGTGGAGTTGTATGGAGCAGGTATTGTATAATAGGGACGTCTAAGCTAGTGGGTGGAATTGGAATTGTGCAGATGTTTTTTCAATAAATAATTGTAAAACAAAAAAAAAAAAACAAAAAAAAACACATTTCCTTTCTTGTTCCAGGTGCTCATCGTTGATCTATGTACAGACAAGTTTGTTGTTCAGGTGTGTGTGCTAGATCTTTTTTCAAATGAAGGGGTGTGTATTTGACTTGCTCAGAGGCGGTGTCGGGCTTTTATGTTCGAAGGGTGTGTTTTACGGTTCATGTCTGGGCTAGTGTCATTAATTGCACTTTTAAGAATAACATTTGTGCATTGAAGTTTCTTTTTTGTTACTTTTCCTTCCATGTCTTAAATTCTTGCCTGCCTCCCAGCTGGGCGATGAGGATTGTATCCTTCCAAGTAAACTTCAGGCGGCTCTACAGGAAGTCCTGGAAAATCGGGAGGAGATACTGGAGCTTAGGGAAGATGACAGGAGACAAGGTCAGTAGAAGTTCCATGTTGGCATGTATTGAAAAGAAAGAACATGTTGAGCTTCTTCTTGAAACTGGTTGACCTTTGTGTCTGAAGGGTGTGGTCCACTCTTTGTGCTGTCTGAGTCAGTCACTTGTGCCACGTCTCTGTGGGACTGGCTCATTATTTTTCAGATTGTTAAGCATCTTTCTGAAGTGAGATCAGTCTTGACTGTGATAAAAAACAGATGCTCTAATTAGTGTTCTGTTCTGTGCTCAAAGCTCGATCAGATAGATGATGAAACTACAAAACTAGTGACACTATAAAACACTACATCTACCTTTTTTGAGTGATATAAACTCGCCTACATGCTCTGAAAACACACGAACTTTCATTTTTAAAATGTTTTAGATTATTTTTCAAGTATCTTTTCATTTTTATTGATACATTATTGACCGAGCCATGACCATAGTCACACAATACTTGTTGGAAGGTGTCAAATTTGAAGCATAAGTCAATAACAAACTAAAACAACAATACTTACAATAACAGTTTTTAAACCGGATTACTTAAATTAGTAAGATGTCTAAGCTGGAGGCTTTGAATGCCTTTATTAAAGGGAATACACAGTTATTATTAAGCAGTAACATTGACTTCCCCTTTAGAACAGATTTTGTTCTGCCAAAAGTCAACACTTTTTTTTCACAAATTTTTCAGCTGACTTTCCATTCTTGCTACAGACATTACGCAGACCTAGACATGTAATTTATTGACTGACCTTTGGCAGTGAGAGATAGCTTTACTTATTTGTGCATGTTCTAGCAGTTCTTTCTTTGCTTCATTTTATAATTATTCATATTATAAATAGTATTACTGAACTAATGAATAGGCTTAGAAATAAAAGCTGGTCACTACCTCTTAGTTTGATTATTAAGGTCACTTACTTTAGCTCACCTTTTAGGAGTTTCGTATAGTCTGATGATGTTTTCCATGAACATTCTGTCTGTGCAGACGTGTGTAATCTGAGTGCCCTTGTGTCGGAGGCGTTTGTCTGCTTCTTTGTGGAGTTGGTAGGGCATTATTCACTTCACATAAGCGAGACGGGGCCGAACGGCGTCCGAGAGCTCAACAGAGACACATTCCGGAAGTCTCATCCGTCCCGCGGGGTGCGACAATTCCTCCAGCTCTTTATGGACACGCAGATGTTCGCTGGCTTCATCCAGGACCGAGAGCTCCGCAAGGGGGGAGTCAAGGGTGAGTGAAGACTTTGACAGGCACGAGGCCATGCAAAAGTGGCTGGATGTCAAATGACGTGGTAGAAAACCTATTAAAAAAAAGTTCTGAAATCTGATTGACTGAGCCACATTAAAAGTACTCTGTAAAAATGTACATGATCATTTGCATGAGCTGAATGATGTTTTTTAAAACATAAAGGGATAAAAACCAATGTGCTGTAACCATCTGTCACACTGCTTGTAAACCATAGACTAACTATATATCCAAAATACAATGCTTTGAGTTTTATTATGATCATATATGATTATGTTGTGACCCTTATTGTTATCTCAAATACAATTATACAGAGAAACGAAATCTAAAAGCTCAGGTTCCACAGTGTACATATAGTGCATTAGACATTAGACATAGTTTGACATTCAGAACAGTGCAAATGTGACCTGATCTGGCAAAATTAGTCACAATGACCACAAATTCAAAAAAGGTTTTGGTATCATTGAAAAGATGAACAAATAAACTTTAAAATGATAGCTTGGTCAAAGCTGTACCGAGAAAATCCCATTTAAAGTTGTTTGTAAGTTTTATGTTGATATCTTTAACAATCCATAGCATCCAAAGAGACAACTTTAGTTTCAACAACTAAATTTTACTACAGGCATTTAGATGCCTAGAAAAATATATTAAAGCAGACTGAAGCTTCAATTATTTGAAAATATGTATTAAATACTTATCAAATAACTTGATAAGTATTTGAGATTTGAGAGCTGCAACTCAACTTAAATAGTCATTTAAGTACATTTTCACAATTATTTCCATGATGTAAATTTGGTAAGATGTAAATTCTAAAGAAAAAAATAGAATGCAGACTTCCGACTCATTTTGGCAGATCGGGTCACAATAAGGTATACAATCAGGGTTAGTATGTTAGTATGTGGGTGATGTTTGATTTGGCCAAACTTGTCCTGAGTATGTGGACAGCCCTGTACTATGGCCAAACTTACTATACAGTCTGTGAAATTAAATGAGAGTGCAGTATGTTCTTAAAGGTTCATGTGTGACTTTCAGTCTATGTCTTTTGGATAATGTGGTGCTGTATAAGTATAAGTCCAGTAAAATCATTTTGTGGGGGGTTGAGGAAGTGAGAGGTGTACCTCACTTCCTCATTAAAGTATGAATTGAGTAGTGGTTTATTTTAATATATTCTATTAATGTGTCACTGTTTTCTAACCTCCACTTATCTAGGACTGTACACATACTTTCATAAAAAGTTGCATTATACTTTTTTCACCATCTCACTTTATTTCATCCCCAACACAAACATCAATGACCTGATTGTCCAAAGAATGAGAAGAAACTGCAATGAGGATGGTGAAGCATGTGACCCTTCATTTATTGTGTTAGCGTGTGCCTTAGTCTTCTTTTTCTGTTCCAAAAGGCCTGTTTGAAGTTAGAGCAGCAGAATACCTCGCCTCCTCTCCTGAACCCGAACCCAGCGGCGTCAACAAATTCCTCAAGGGACTCGGTAAGATAGTCACCTCTACTGAAAAGGGAAAACTGTTCGTAATCCTCTTTTCCTCCCGCTGACAGTTTGTTGTGCTTTCAGGGAACAAGATGAAGTTCTTACAGAAGAAGTGAGGGATTGTGTAAGCAGAGAAAAAGTCCACTGTGGAGAGCCAAGTGACAAAGGCTGTGGTTGTGCTTAGAGGAGGGCTGTGATTCAGGGATCGCTGCAGTGATCTTTCTCTTTGCGGGAAAAACCAACCAGTCGGGTGGAGATGAGGTCAAGCCTGGATTGGGCCTGTTCCACCCTGAAACGCTCCTGCTGGGAGTGCCTGTGCAGTCGCGTTTGGTTGAAAAACTGGAAATGGATTTTTGTAAACAAGCAACAAAGAAGGACTAAATTAGAGCTGAGAGGAAAGGGAGGAGTGTGTGTCATGTTGTTTAAAACAAGGCTTTGGGTTAATTTCTGTAAGACTGGGGCTAATGAAGTAGTTCTTTTTACACTAACCCTGATCTTTTTTTTGTCTTTTCTATAACTCAAAAAACAAAACAATTTATTTTATAGTAAGCAATAATTCTGGAAGGTATTTCCTTTACACCCAAAAGCTTTCCAAATGGGAACAAAGTATTTCAAATGTAACTATAATTAAAACGAAGAGGTGTTTCTCATCTCCAGATGTTATGTATTTATAATTCCTCTGAGGCACACTGATCATGCTTCTTAAAGGTTTTTGTAAGTGTTTAATCTTTTATCTTTCATTCATTTTTTTCTTTGTTTTTTTTTTTTTTTACAAATTAAATTCTGCAAGAAATACTTTTACATTTTGTACAGTTTTATATGGGTGTTTTGTATAACCTCAAAGTGTTCTGTGCCCTTTTCAAATAAATGGCTTCATATAACATTTTCCTTTTTTTATAATTTGGTAAATATAAGCTATTAGCAATGCACACTTTTCCATGTGTGAATAAGGGCCCTATTTTCAAATACTAGGGAATAAACACAAATCAACCCAAATGAACCACTTGTTCTCTAACCGATTAATCGTATTGTGCGCCCAATCCTTCTCCTGCCACCCTACAGTTTAGCTCCAAGCCTAATCTGAAGCGCCTAAACCAGGTGTGTTGAATCTCCTGGACTAGGACTGCTGTTCACGCTGCCCTGACTCACGACTGCGTGACTGTGCATCATGTTTACTGATGACACAACAGTGGTGGCTTTGATCAGTGAGAACGGTGAGGCAGTGTACAGAAAGATGGCCTGGCATAATATATCCCAATTATTCAAAACAGAGATGGGCTAAAATACATTACAATTCATTTGCATATTACAAAATACCCCAATGATACATTTTATAAAATGCAACAAACAATAAATATGAAAAATGCTATACTATTTTTTTGGGGAAAAGTGTGTAATGATTTGTACAGTCTTCTGTTTTTTATAAAGTGTTACTGAAGTATTAATGAATGTTATTTCAATCACTATGTGAATTTAAAATACCAACTTCTATATGTATTTAAAATACAGTCTAAATTGTGTTCTAAAATGTTAGATATGTCAATTTGTCTTGCTTTCTTGTTAAGTCTTGCTTTTGGCTCCTTCATGATACAGTCGTATCACGTTCTTCCCCAGGTATTAGGTACTTGACTACATGGGGAACGGAGTTGATGAGGGAGATCGGAGTCAGTCAGGATCGGGTTTTCCAGCGCCACCACACTGAGCACGGAAGCCCCCAGGGCTGTCTGCTGAGTGCACTTCTGTTCATTCTGCTGATTCATGACAGTGCAGCAATGCATCATCAAGTTTTGTGATGACACTGCTGTGTAGTTATCTGCACTGATCAAGCCACGTGTCGCTGCTCGTCCTCTCGGGGCATCAAGCACTGCTTGACTTGAACCCCTGTTGCTCAAAAGAAGAGTAGCATCGTCTATAGACACACCTCTTCAAGGAGCATTAGTTATTTCTATTTTATTTTTAAACTTCTCTTAACTCCATATTGTCCTTACTTATGCTTTAACCTCTAACAGGATCTGTTAAGGTGTGTGACTTAGCTGGTGGTAACTTGGTTAAATAGCGGATGTTGATTTAAATATAGCTTTTTCTTTTCTGAAAATGTGGACTATTAGAGCCCTAATATACGTCACTATGGATAAGAGCGTCTGCTAAATACCGTAAATGATGGGTTTGATTTGTGAGAATAACTAGATGGCTTTACACAGAGGAAGTAAAACACCTCTCAGAGTTGTGCAGAAACAACAGCTTGTCTCTAAATGCGGACAACAAAAGAGATGGTTCTTCAGGATAGCACAGCGTGATCACTGTTCACTGAACGTCGATGGCTCCTCTGTGGAGATCTTCCAAAGCAAGTTCCTTAGAGTTCACTGAGAACCTCACATGGACCCTCAACATCAGAATCTTAGCCAAGAAAGTCCAGCATCTCCACTTCCTGCTGCGACTACCCTCATCCTCACTACATCCTACAGAGGGACTGCAGAGGGCATCCTGAACAGCTGCATCATGGCCTGGTTTGGCAATCACACCACCCAGGACAGAGAGGACATCCAAAATGATCCTCAGACTCTCCTTCCCCACACTCTACATCCATAAAGCCACCAACATTGTGGATGACCTCACACACCCCTACCACACTCTCTTTTCCCTCCTACCATCTGGCAAATGCTTCTATGGCATACAAGCCTTCACTGTCAGGATGAGAGAGAAAAAATAAACAAAACAGCCACCCTATCTATTTATATATCACCATGCCATTTCCTTATTTATGTGTTGTAATGTATCTTATATTGCTGCTGCTATCATCTTTGGGATTTTTTACAAAATAATATACTACTGTTGCTCTTTACTTCATTTGAGACTCAGCTTTATTGTCATTGCACAGGGTAAAACACAAGTGGCTCACAATCTTAATGACTTTTAAATCTTAAATATTTTAATAAGTATATACTGTAGATATAAATATAGATCAAATGTAAGATAGCCAAAAGACATTGTAAATAGATAACAAATATAGAATATAGACACTACAGAAATAGACAACCCTTTGGTGGCAGAAATAATGTATTTTGCAATATTGCACATGGCCCACTGAGTCAACAGTGATGTTTTCACATACACTACTCACAATAAGTTAGGGATATTTACATGAGTGCTTGTCCTATTTGCTCTGAATTTTAATGAAATAAGTA
>JBBJLR010000018.1:14321080-14332545 GCA_037577145.1 Brachypetersius gabonensis
TCTTTAATTTGAAAACTACACCAATCAACACTAACAACAACCAGCTACAACAAGTCACTGAAACTTTACATGCTGTGACCAGGATTTGAAAATCGGTCTTCTGGCTTCTTGTGTTTGGCTCTCACCATGTTTGACCAAACTCTCGCGCTTAGATTCAGTGGCGAACGCTGTGTTACCTGCAAACTCCGTCCCATAGGTTTTGCAGTGAATGAAGTGTATAGAGCCATTTTCATAGCAGAGCCACTCAGTCTTTCAACCATTCTCTCCGAAAACTTTGCGCCTTCTTTTCAGCTGGTGAATCAACATTCACCACATGATCACTATCACCGCCATTATTTGTAACTTTAGGTGGTTTGCAAAAGAAATCTGTCATTTTCATTTTCCCTCTTCTTCATCTCTTTGTATTTACATTTCCGCGCTGTAGTTAGCGCCGTCACCAGTGATTGACAGCTATTATTAACCAATCTAAAATCTCAACGGCAGAACGGTCACCATATCAGCATTTAGCACACAACACACGTATACACACGTATACACACGTATACACACGTGAACACACGTGAACACACACAGATACACACACAGATACACACACATACCGTTAACATTTTTAGAGTTAACGACAACAGTTACATGCACTCGCACCAACGCTCCCAAATATATTTTAAGGTCGCATAGATGAAATTTCGGGAGCATATGTGACCAAAATGGTCGCAATTCCGAGCCCTGGGTATGTATGTAGAAGAGTTGAAAGTCTGTTTCAAATTACACCACTGTTAAGGATTTTACTCCCTTCAGACACACCCGTTGTCAAATTTGTCATCAGATTTTCAAGAGCTTAGTAGGTTGCTATTCAGTTGCATGAGGTGCGAAAGCAGGACAAACTAAATTGTATATATAGCTGTGAAGTATGTAGTTATCTTGAGGATTCAGAATGAAGAAATTGGCTTATTCTCCTGTCTTTCAGTGAGATACCTTTCTCCAAGATACCTTTGCAGCTCATAGTTCTAAAAAGATATGCATTGATTGTGATGTTATAAGTAGGTGTAGTGTGTCTAATGTGTGTGTTTTTATTTTGGCAGATCACGTACCAGCTGCGCCACATCCTTAAAGTTCCCCTCGAGCCCATACCTCAGGCCAACGGGGCTGTCCGTTTCTTCTGCGACCCCACCTTTTGGGCCAAGAACGTAGTCAACCTTGGTAACTAGGCATATTATTCAGTGATTAATCTTATGACTTCTTGTTCTGTAAGAAGAATGATTTGGTACATGCAATAGAAATAATATGAACATTTATATAGTTAAAAGAGTGAGGAGTGAAGGTCCACATGTGAGCCTGTGGGGTTGAGATCAATATTACATGTTACATGAACAGAACAAGCAGTTGCTTGAGGCTTGTTAGTTTTTGTATCAGACAGGGAAGCTTGCAGGCACAGACCTTGAACTCCACAGCAGGGATGGAGAGGTTACCAGTGTGCCACAGAAGATGGCTTGAGAGAGAATTAATGCAGACAGCTAAAACAAAAAAGAGGAAAGAAATAAGTGTAAAAATAAAAGGGAAACCAGCAAACCAAAGAAGAGAGAAAGATAACAGGAACAGAGCACCCAGAAGTAAAAGGGGAAAAAGTCTAAGAAGTAAAAGCAAAAATAACTTAAAACAGCAAAAAAAATAGAAAATCTATTAAAAGAAATAACCTGAAGCCTAACAAAGGAGATCAGCTAAAATACTAAGTAAGCACCGACTATGGAGAGAGGAAGACAAACTAAAGAATGAACTAGACTTTAACTAGGGAGAGAGAGAACTAAGAGAAAATGACTAAATGCTTACTTAAAGAGAAGCTGAGAGCTGAGCACCAGCTAGCAAGGGAGAAGGAGAAACTAAGGAAAAGGCACTAACGGTAATGCGGGAGAGAGGCAGAGAAAACAACGAGAGACTAGGGAATAAAAATAGACCAACACTAAATGGGAAACATGATAACGAACACTGGGGCTAAGTAGACTTATGACAAAGCAGCGGGTGAACTGAGGAAATGGGTATATAAGGGTTGCAAAGGACTGAACAAACCTAAGGGAAAGCATGTACTTAAGAGGGAAAAAGAATAAGGGTAAATACCTCTCCCAGGTGGCCAACTGGGGTGTAACAAGACAAAATACAAACAGTTTTACTTGTGTCCTTTCCTGTGTATCTCTTTATGGCTGGCTGCTCAAAGTGTATCCATTTCTGTGATGGTTCAGGCTTTTTCTAAGATCCAGGCCAGCAAATTTGGCCGGTATCAGACCAAAACCGATACTGTTTGATCAACACATCTCATATTATACACATGGTACATACCATCATTTGCAACGGTTTAAATAAATGCTCATGTTCTACAGAGAACACACTTCTGCACCTTGTAATGAACAATTTCTATGTATTTGATGACTTGGAGAATAAAACATATTGAGCATAAAACATAAAATGTTATATTAAATGTTCCATCTGGAGGATGTGTTCAATTGTCACTTAGACAATAAACAAAATGGGTTGTTCATATCTTTTGTGTATGACTGTAAAGCCTAGTTTTTTCAAATTAAAGACAAATGAGACACGAAATCTTGTTTATTTTAAAGCAGTAGTCTTTACTCAGCCTTAATTCAGACTTAAGTCATAGCCTGTCTGCTCTTCCTCAGGTAATCTGGTGATTGAAAAGGTGCCCCCACCAGCTCCACCTCCTCCAAACATGATGGTTGGGCAGCAGGTCTCCCCTGGACACAGCGCTCCCGGGAAGCACCCTGGGCAAATCAACCTTGCACAGCTTCGTCTGCAGCACATGCAGCAGGCCGCTTATGCACAGAAGCAGCATCAGCAGCAACAGCATCAACAGCAGATCCAGCAGCAAATGCGCATCGCCTCACAGATGTCTCAGCATCCTAGACAGGGAGGGCCAAATCAGATGTTGCCGCAACAGGTGGTGAGGGGCGTGTGTGTGCGTGTGCTTGAGTATTTTGGTGGAAAGTTTACTTTTGATTATAGTGGTAAGCTTGGTGACCATATGACTAAATAAAATGCCTTTTAAAGCAGAGGCTGTAACACTCTCTCACTCTCAACTTAAGTTACTAACCGATAGTCAAATGCCATGTCTGATGTAAAGTTTATTTTTGTTGATTAGTATTATCTCTGTTTTAGCCTCCGAGACTCATTAGCATGCAGGCACTGCAGAGGGAGGGGGTTAACGGTTCTGCCCATATGTACCCCCCTACACACCACCTGCGCATGACCACCTCACAGAGCCGCATGCCCGTGGCTCAGCCCCGTCTCAATGGGCAGCCATATCCTATGATGCAACCGCAGCTCCAGAGACGGGTCAGTAACCTTCGCTTTACTATAGAGTGCTCACCAGTGCTTGTTAAAATCACCAGACTTAAAGCTTTAAAATTAAACGTTCCAGGTTTCTTTTGTAATAAGAGGTTAATGTTTGTGTAGGGAGAGATCTGTACCATATTCAGTGAATGCTCCCAAAATTTTTAGCATAATCTCTCTCATATCTGTTTAACTCTTGATTTGTTGTTGTAGTCTACTCTTTTGTAATATCAGGGAAAACCCTTGCTTTAAACGGAGGACTCCCTAAGCTACTGAGTTGAATCTCTGTTCAGCTTTAAAACATCACCTGCCCTTTGAAAACGACCATTTTCTTTTCCCCTGTAGCATTCCAACCCTGGTCACGCAGGCCCCTTCCCTGTGGCATCACTACACAACGTCAGTGCTGCAAACCCCACCAGCCCTACCAGTGCCAGTATGGCCAGTGCACATGGCCACAGGGGTCCCACCAGCCCAGTGGTGGGCCCCATTGAACTCATTCCCTCAGTCACCAACCCTGAGAACCTGCCCTGCCTGCCTGACATTCCCCCCATCCAGGTACACTCACATTGCTGCCACCACCAAGCTCTCACTCTGTTTTTATGACAATGTACATTGCAACTAATTTAGCGCTGTAAAAAAATCTATTGTTCTATTGTTCTCAGGACAAAATCTTAGATTTGTGTATATCCATGTTGTTTGACTCACTGAAACTGTTGTTTCTTAGTTGGAAGATGCAGGTTCCAGCACTTTGGATAATCTTTTAAGCCGCTACATATCCGCTAGTACGCAGTCGCTATCTCTAGTACCCACAAACAATCTGAACGCCTCACCAGGACCTTCAACGAACTCTCCAGGGTCGTCAGGTACCTTATGACTTTCTTCAAATGGTCAAAAATGGTGACTGATCTTCAGTATATGTATTGGTTTTGTGTTCATCCCATGAAATAATATTAAATGAACCCATTACATTTTATTTGTAATGTGTTTTGGCTTGATTTTTTCTTGTCCAGGGTTATCAAACTCGTTGACTCCAGCCCGGCCATCCAGTTCCTCTAGTACAGGAAGTCGCGGCAGGTAAATTGCACTGCAGTATCATGCATTGTTCATTGCTTGAATGTTTTTCCCCCCATGTATTACTCTGTTGAAGAGCAACATGGACAATATGTACTTGTTTTCTTTGTGTGGAATAAGTTGCACAATGTTTCTCAAGAGCTGTAGACCACAGATTACTTCAAATAGTTCTTCTTGGTCTTTATACGCAGAGAACTGTGTTATTGGAATATATGTACTTAAGAGGTGTGTGTGTGTGTTTGTTATAGCTGTGGATCAGCAGGTCGATCGGGGACTGGGAGCACAGCTGTAGACCAGATAAAGGTTAAACAGGAGCCTGGAGTGGAAGAAGAGTGTGGTTTCTCTGGAGCTAACGTCAAGACTGAAAGGGGGAAAGATGGCCGCCGAAGCGCTTGCATGGTATTCAGACTAGTGCTTTCAAGACTACGTTCAAATGTTCTTTCATATTGAAAGACTTTTAAGTGTTTGTCTACATCATCTGCAAAATTGTTGCACAATTATGATGGCCCCAAGTTAGTTGAGCCCAATCCCAGTTTGTTCTTTTTTTGATTGGAAAGTTTCCATTGGTAGCCGTCTTCTGGGCAATCCTATTTTTGTACGAAGAGAAGAAACTTTGCCACTCTATCGCTTGTACATGTAAGAGAAGCAGTTTGATGTGGAAATTTGAGGGTTTGAGATGTAGACAATTTTTAAAAAGCAGTTTGTTAAAGAACTCTGAAGATTACAGAATTTTTAATGAGCATCTCCATGCACAAATATGAGTGATGTCTTATGTTTAAAGATTATTTTACTATTCTTAAAATGTGTTAAAATTTCATCATCTTTTTGGTCAGAAATTGCTCGTAGAAAAGGTTCTCCTTGATTATACCCATTTCAGGGGATTTAGAACAGAATAAGATACTTTTTCTGCCAGTTTGTACAGTGAAACCTTTGGTTCTACATGATAATAAATGTTTTTTATGAGTGGTGGGTGACCATGTCCTTGGCTGAAATGGTTTACTTTAATTTGAATCTTTCATTTTTATTCCTGTTTGTTTTCTCCATCACACCTGTCTAGATGAGTAGTCCAGAGGCCAGTGCAACCCCGCCACTTCCTGTCCTGGGTACTGTGTCCACTGGTTCTGTACAGGATGTTTTAAGAACATTGGGAGAGAACATTAAAATGGAACCACAGAATCCACCATGCAGCAGCATGCAGACCCAGAGCACAAACGCATCCAGCAGCAGCGCTCCTCTGACCAATGGCAGCCAGACCATGTTACATCGCTCCCAGAGGAGCAGCAGCTTACAGGCTAATGCTAACAGCCAGGTGAGCACAGAGGGAAAGGAAGACGACCCGAATGAAGACTGGTGTGCTGTGTGTCAGAATGGAGGAGAGCTCCTATGCTGTGACCGTTGCCCTAAAGTCTTCCACGTTACCTGCCACATCCCTATACTACGCTCCTTACCCAGGTTAGACAAAATGCTTCTAACTGTTGCTATGCTTTGGGATATGGTACAAAATTACATATCTATGAATATAATAGATGTATGAATATATATGATTATAAAATAGAAAAAGGGCTTTTGTGAATTACTGTATTATTGAATTACTGTAATTACAATAAAAAGAAAATGATAATTAGAAGAGGGGTGCCAGACCCTGGTCCTGAGATCTACCACACTAGAGTTTATCCACAATCTTTATCTAATGCACTTGATGCAGCACAGAATTTATACACACCTCATAGACACACAGAAGTTAAAGAAATCTATTCCTACATGTAGCAATACATGATTAAGAAATATATTATTTATGTATCAATAAATATCAATATATTGTTAGCATTGATTGCTAAGTAATTGTGTTTACATATATATTGATCACAATGCGTTTGTATAAACCTATTTAAATATGTATGTATTAAAATACATAAAGTTTTACTTAAAGATTACTCTCTTCCTCAACCACCCCACAACCCCCACCACTCCCTCTACCACACATTGCCCCACCCCACATCACCTTCTCTGGTACAGTGGAGACTGGATGTGCACGTTCTGCAGAAGTATGACCAGTCCAGAAATGGAGTATAACTGTGATGATGACCCTCCAAGTAAGAAAGAAAATGATCCGGGTCTGAGTCCTGAGGACCTGAGGGTGAGTTGCTTTGTAGGTCTTCAGCTTGACACAGATCTCGTTGCTTGTTTTTGTGCTTGATTTCACCTTTCTTTTCCTGTTGATACAGGGAAGTGTTGGTTTTACACTTCATTTGCTAATCGGGTTCAGTTTTTATCACCCTAGCATTTGTTTTTCTTTTTCTTTTTCCTTAATGTTTTGTATCCCTTCTTTTCTTGATTCTCCCCTTTGCAGAGATGTGAGCGCCTGCTGCTCTATGTGTTTTGTCATGAACTGAGTGTAGAGTTTCAGGAGCCCGTTCCTTCCTCGGTAAGCTATTCCCTGTCGGTCCTGCTCTTATGGCTAATGTAAAAATGAATACTTTGTAGATTAAATAATTTTAGATTCACAAAATTCTGTTTATTTTGTACCAAGAGTTGAGACATTTACTGTGAAACTGTAATTTTAAAAATGTAATAATTCTCCATGCTACTATTTTAGCATTTATTCTAAAATCTGTTCAATCTGTAACATGTGGTTTCCTAATGTCATATAAGCATGAGAGAAGAGAGAACATGCTGACTCAAAGCTTACAGGATATTTTACATTTTATAAAGGATACACCCCCCCAAAAAATCTAGCTGGTTTATATTTTGGTCTCTAATTGCTCTCCAGGTTCCCAATTACTACAAGATCATAAAGCACCCCATGAACCTGAATTTGGTAAAGAGGAAACTGCAACGGAAGCACCTGCAGCACTACCAGAGCCCGAAAGAGTTTGTGTACGATGTCCGTCTGGTCTTTAGCAACTGTGCCAAGTACAATGAGGTGAGTGAGCGCATGAACACATCAGTTGTTTGTCTCGGTTGGGGCTCATGTGGGCAGTGTTTCTTTTTGCATGTTGGCACAAGGTTGTTTTTGAGTGTCTGTTTTGGTGTCAGAAGTAGCACAGTATAACCAAGCAGTGTTTTGTGCATGTGTTTGCTACACCATGCCGGCTTTATATTTCCAAACACACCTGTACTAACAAGAGAATGGACCCAGTGGGACTGTGAATACTTGGACATGTTTGTGTATTGTGTACATTGGCTGTTAATATTCAAACTAACACCTTTCCAGCAAACATACATGTAAATTTAGAGAAAAGCTATTTTTGCTTTTATTTGGTTGTACACAGTGGTTATTACATGGCCTGTCAAAGGTTCACCCATAGATCAGAGAAGCCTTGGCTGGCTCAGGATACCTGTGCCAAGGAACAAACTGTTCATAATATAATGTTTGACTGCAAATGTTAATATAGGTAAATTTCCTTTATGGTAACCAAAGAGACAGAGAAACCATAATGCAAAAGCTTATCAGATCCAGCAGTTAAAAGCACTTTTCACTCAAAATAAAATTCCAAAGCTGGTTCCATTAGAATACTATTCTAATATTAGACTGTACTATTTTCCACATAGATCAATGATATATGTAAAGTGCATGTACATATGTATGTAGTAGTTCAGCTGTCAAATTGCCGAATGCTGTCACCTTTAAAAATAGGCTTTTATCTACTATTGATATAAACGAGGAATTTTGTTGAGGCTGCATGACATGGACAACAAAACCAATACACGTCTAGTTATTCGGAGCAGTTTAGCCCTGCCCATTAATGTAAGAATAAATAAGTATGATTAATCATTCTTGGTAATCTAACAAAACATGGTGTAAAAGATGAAACGGAAGGAACAGGTATAATGTAAGCCCTTTTTAAAAACAATTTGGCGAAAATAAATTTACTGGATTTTATGAACACCATGATTATCAAACACCCAG
Source organism: Brachypetersius gabonensis (assembly GCA_037577145.1). NCBI lineage: Eukaryota > Metazoa > Chordata > Actinopteri > Characiformes > Alestidae > Brachypetersius > Brachypetersius gabonensis. The sequence goes on from JBBJLR010000018.1 coordinate 14,329,401, forward strand.
TAACTCACCAGCTGTGATTGGCTGAGACTGATTTGTGTATTGTAGCCTTCTGCGATCTGAGTATTGCAGAGACAAAGACTGCGATACCCATTAACAGACTAATGATCAGCAGCTCTAGTGTGTTGTCATTGATGCGGTTATATTTTATTTTACATACTGACTAATGTAAAAACAACTGAAGATTTGTCTGAACTATCCCAGTCAGTTGGAAATAGGTATATATCATATTTTGGTTTAAGAAACACATTTTTGATGGGCTAATTGTTGCTTTTATTTGTCTCTTCACTTCATCATCATTGGTGACTCCAAGTGTAGTCTTCTGGTTTGAAATCAGTTTGTGGTTTTAAACAACACCAAAAGACTCCTATGACAAGTAACTTGAGTCTCACGTGAATTATTTTTATCAGTAAGTAATTGGATTTTGAAGACATACAAAACTGTCACGCACTGTTTTGTTATGCACCTTTAAGAACGTGGGAACGTGATGACAGGTCCTATTTTAAGCACTTCTAAATAGGAGTTATTATTAAAGACCAAAAGACTGCTAACGGCTTTGACACCAATGAACCGCATCCTATTGTTTCTGTATCTGTTCACTTTGTAGTAGTTCTTCATCTGTGATGAACATTCCTGATATTTATTAAAGGAATGGTTTGTCCAAATATGAAATTTACACAATTGTCCACTTACCCCAGATGCAGTTAATCAGCCAACGCAGTGTCAACTTATTGAGAGCTATAAAAATGAACAGAACCTGAAAGAATTGCGGACGGACTCCTCAGGCAGTACTAGGGCTGATCATGGATCAGATTAGATGCTAGATCAGCGTTCCCACTCCTGAGAAGACCTTGCTGTTTATAAAGGCAGCCCACAGCGTTTAGTTTAGTTATGCAGTGAGATTTTTGTTCATTTTTCTTACTCCCAGTAAATAATGTTTTGTCCAACAGTACATCCACAAATTACATTAAAGAAAAGCTGGAAATGGTTTGAGCAGGTTGAGAGAAGTGTTGGGGATGTATTTACAGGAACAGTTTGGACAATAATTATACGATCCTCTAGTGTTTGTAGCTCTTGTTTTAAACTAAAGAAGCAAAGTTTGGACTTCAAACATGTCTTGGCTAATTGACTACATCTGGGGTAAATGGATGGTTTTCAAAACTACTCCTTTAAGCTTTATTTATTCTGTGAAAACATGAACTGTCAGATTTCATTTCTTTAAAAAAAAAAACATGAAGTACCACTTTGTGAGAATATCAGGAATTGTATGTTTACTTTCTACAAGAGAAAGTTGATTTGTCAATATGAGATGTCAACTGTTTGTAAATAATGCCTTTTCCAATGATTGAATTTGTGTCAAAGAAGCACTATATACCTGTTATTTATAAGCATATATTTTGTTTTACTCTTGGTATACACAGCAGTATTTTAGGCCTTTGGTTACATTCAGTTATGGTGAATGAAGGGTTTTTCTTTTCAGTACTAAAAACTAAAATTTTTCATAGCCATAGAAACATTTGAGTGCGTGATTTTTTTTTTAAATTTATTTTTTTTTGTTTTGTGTTTAGCAAACAGAATATTGTGCTCCTTGGACATTTTGAATACAGCCGAGGTGTTTGCCTCTCTGTATAGATTGTATAAAATCTTTCTTCCCCCTTTCTGTTTTTTCTTTTCTTTTTTTCTATTTTATTGCACTTTCATCGCCCACTTTTTAGATGTCTCGCATAATCCAGGTATATGATGAAGAGAAACAGAGTAATGTGCAGGTAAGGAACACACAGCCATGAAGGGTTGGGTCTGCTGCGTTGGCAACCGAGACACTTGGTTTTAACCCTCTTGCTCTAATTCTCTCCACTCCATTGTCTCTCATTCCTCTCGATCTCTCCATCCTCCCCTCCCCCATCCCTTCCCCTCTCCTCCTTCTCTTCTCTGTCTCGCAGGCGGACTCGGAGGTGGCAGAGGCAGGCAAAGCAGTGAGTTTGTACTTTGAGGAGAAGCTGGTGGAGATTTACCCTGACCAGAGTTTTCCAGTGGAAGCAGAAAAACGACCTCAGGCAGAGGATGAAGAGCAACCGGCAGACGATTCGGACGACGACTTTGTGCAGCCAAAGCGCAAGAGGTTAAAAACTGACGAGAAACTATTCCACATCAAGTGAAGAGGATCCTGCAGGAAATAGAGACTGCAAAAAAAGGAAAAAAAGAGTATTTCTGGTCTTCCTCACAGTCTCCATCTCGTTCTTTTCTGGCTGGCTCAATTCGGATTACGCACCCATTACTTCATCCTGCTCACAATGAAGAGTTATTGTACATAAACAAGAACTTTAAAATATGAAGACGGAGTCCTGAACTACAAACAATGATTTGTTTTTAATTAATTTTTTCCTCTTGGGAGATCAGGTCATCAGAAGATTTTGAGGATTTTGTCTCTGGTCTTTGTCTCATCGGTTGGTACTGACAAGAAAAAGAAACTGTATTTAATATGAAATTTGTTTGGACTAGTTAAGAAACATGGTGGTTTCTTTACTATAAAATATCATTTATGATAATGTTTGTAAATCTGTTGTGAACTATGCTTTTTAAAAAGAACTCCAATATGCCCTTGTCTTTATGTATGATAAACAAGTATTGCTTACCTGCTCCTGTAATTTGTGCGTTTTTTTTCGTTGCAGTTTTATTTTTATTGTTATTCTTTGCTCTGCTGTAAATAACAGACAGGTCTGAGCAGTGATGATAGACTTAAGTGGTCGTTTTTTTTTCCAATAAAGCAGTCACCCCTGTATTTTCTCAACAGTGTCAATCTCAAACTCGCCTCTCAGATGTACATAAAATGCTTGTGTATATATAGTATGACGTATGTACACTTTTTTTGCTACGATACCAAATGAGATTAAAGCTCTTCTGTGGGGTGCAAGTCTAAGATTACCTGTGTGTATGTTACCATGGTGAGATGCATGCAGTGGGCTGAAGAGTAAGATCTGGGTTCTCTGTGGTACTTGAATTTGAGTCAGTTATGGTACTAAGTTTTGTTCTAAAATATGCTGCTTATTGTTCTTCTAGTGATATCCAGTCCAGGGGCCTATTCTTCGTACGTGGCTAACTCAATTAGCTGGATTTGATTGTTGTGGATTAGTGCTGATCTTGGATTGTT
>JBBJLR010000018.1:14341572-14362416 GCA_037577145.1 Brachypetersius gabonensis
TGATCTCCAGCCTTGTGCTCGTCAACATTCTCACCTGAGTTAACAAGACGATTACTGAAATGATCTCAGCAGGTCCTCTGGAACATTCTGGAGTTTATGCAAATTGCTATTATTAAAAACTTCAGCAGCAACTTTTCCAATTTCCCATATTTATGTAATTCTCAAAACTTTTGACCACGACTGTACACTGCTGATAACGGCAGAAAGCTAAAGAGAAGGTAAAAGGACGAACTTCGTGGCTGTGCTGTGTATTCAGGCACTTTGCTCTTGTTTGAGGATTTTGTTCAGATTAACAAAATTTACTTGAGTCATGAACCTATAGAATAATTACAGTTTCTAGATTTGCACGAAGCATTTAACCGATCATCTGTTTAACATAAGCACAGTAGTAATTTCTTCCTTTATTTGTTACAGAACCATACATCATACATTATCCTTACATGTGTAAGTTTAAATGGCCATTAAACATCCTTTGCCGAGTCGTGGCTGACATAGCACATAACACTGACGTCTGAACATACCATTATATAAACTTGCAGTTAACAGAGGAATTGCAATGGGAAAATGCTCTTAATTTCCCGTACTTTGGGAAAAATCCCTTATTTGAAATGGACAGGTACGGCTAAGTGCATGCCTAAAGTAGACTGGAGCATCATTCTTTATAAGCAACACACTGCAGTATGCAGCCTGCTTTAAAATACGTTTAGGCCATTTGTAAACGTAGGCTATATAAATAGTCTGTGGAGCCATATTTTACAGGATCTAGGCCCTTCGACTTGCATCACACGTCAATTTGCTTTCGATTTTGACCACATGGACGCGCCTCTGTTAGTATGGAGGGTCAGGAGTGCCAATTTTAATTATATAAATGTCATTAAATACATCATTAAATGTGTCATTAATTGTTTAAAATGTTTTTATTTCCGATTTTAATTAATGCCACATTTAAGTAATTATCGTTTTATTTCCCATAGTAAGTAATTAAAGCCACATTTAAAGCCACAATTAATTATGTTTTTATTTACCATTTTAAATATTTAATGACACATTTAAGTAATTATTTCATGTTGGCAATGTTCCGCACATTATGAATTTATGACCCATCAAAAAACTGATCTACTCCAGACAGCCAATCATCTTGAGTAGATCAGCGTCTGTCCCGCCCTCTGTTTGATGGCTCAGACTTATGCAACATTTTATAAGAATTAGTTAAACAGGAAACATTAAAAGTCTGGAACTATGCAAATATATGTAATACGCAGTAATTTCAAATTCTAGTCCCTCATTATAATCACAATTATCATTGTCATGAATGATTTAAAAATAGAAATAATAACAGAATGACTTAAATGTGGCAAAATATTTACGTAATTAAATGTGCAATATATAAAGATTTAATGATACATTTAATTATTTAACAGTATATTTCCCATTTTAAACAATTATTGACACATTTAATGATGTATTTAATATATACAAATTTGTATATATAATATTGGCACACCTGGCACTCCATATGTTACAGGAAGGCACAGATGTGTCGGACATTGACAAAACGGTAAAGAATAAGTGGAGATGGGCTTGGATAAATAGGAGATAATAGCAAGTCAGTTCATGGTGCAAAAAGATGAAAATGGCAGGTGTGTGCTTTTGTGTGGTTTCTCAGCTAGGGGCTTAGGGGATAATGGACAACACAGCATTGAAAATCTGATGTATGTCTGGGGTGGGCCCGCGATATGGAGTGTTTGGTAAAAAAAAAATCAATTAGATGATTTTTTTTTTTTTGCTTTAATCCATGAGACTCCAAAGATTAGCACACATTATCACATATTTACCATTTACAGAAAGACCCCTTCTGTGAAGTGTCCCAGCACAGATCTGCTGCGGCTTCCTGAATGAAACCCTTTTGGTTAAGCTGTCGCTTGTATCGACGGTGACTGTCTTGGACTAGAAGGCTCACTAAATTTACCCACTAAACCAGTTTCACAATTAGAAATTAAATTGGGATTTGGTTGATTCCTCCGTCAGTGTCTTCACAGGATTCCCATGTGACATGCATGCCAGAAAATAAATGACTGAAGCCTAATTTGTTGGTATTTTGACACAAGCTGAGCTCAGATGTCGGCAGTGAAGAAATATTTTTTCGCGGAAGTCCTCCAGCTCCTCCTGCTCCCCCATGATTCCTGTCATGGTCGCCTGCCTGTCTGTTGTTCCTGGAAAACTTGCTTGTGTTGTTTTTCCTCATTAGCAGCGTCCCTGTCATTAGTGTCCCGTGAGTTAGGAGAATCAGGGTGGAATTTGTGACCCTGAGAACGTCCCCCTTGCCCCTTAGCTAGAGCCCACCCAAGGAGGAAGAGGGTCAGGACAGTAGTATTATCAGAGTGTGTGCGCTTGTGTGAGTCTGAATTCTGCATTGACAGTGAGCGAGTGGGGGAGTGTGTCACGGTGATTGTGAAACCCAGGATGGAGTGAGCGAGGCCGCAGGAAGAGTGGAGAGATAGTGACCGCTCATCCATCAGAGGCCTAACGGGCGCTGTTTATAAATACTGCTCCTCTGGGAATGTCCTAATGAGCCCCACTCATTCACACGCTGAAGCCTTCTCTTTCACTTTCTCAAGCAAACGAAGGCTCTGTATAATCCTCACTTTCTGATTCTCACACTTACACTCCGAATTGAACTGCTTTAGTTTAACATTAGAACTCATGAAGCTGAGACTCAGGTGACGTCCATTATGTCTTGTAGCTCCAGCACAAAACCAAAGAGCCAAACTCTGGATGCGAATCATGTCTAGGCTGCTAGGCATTTGTGGCTAAAGGGAAACTTGTAAAGTCAGACTTTTTAGTGGTTTACTCTTGGAGGCCTAGTTTTTAGGGGGTTGCCTCTGCGATCAGAAGGTCATGGGTTTGAATCCCATGACTGCTAGTGGCACCACTGAGGTTCCCTTGAGCAAGGCTGCCCACTGCTTCACTTGGTGAATGGGTTAAATGCAGAGGAAGTATTTAGTGCTGTTTATTATGTGTGCTGTGGTGTGTTCATGTATGACAAATGAAAAATTCAATTATGAATGTAATAATAATTCAATTTAAATAAAGATCCTGACATTAGAGGAGAAGCATAAATGGTTTAGAATCTTTACAATTTGCAAGGATTCTTTTAACTTCAGAAAAGTTCTTGTCCTTCATATATTTACAGCAAGGGTTCTTTAAAAAAACATTTTAAGGAATCAAAAATGGCTCACTAACAGCATCGCTTCAAAGAACACTTTCTGGTGAGAGCTTATACATGTGTGAGGCTCTTTCAAATCTTTATGCAACAAAATGTCATGCCACTGGAATAAAAGAAAGTATATCTTTTGTATGACAGTGCATCTCTATTCGAAAGTATAATTGTTCTATTTAGTTTATGGTGCACTGATACAGCTTCACAATCTCCACAGAAAAGCATTGACAACAGAACATGATGCTTCTGAGCAGTTGGACATTTACATTTATGGCCTTTATCAGACGCTTATATATCAGACGCCATTCCTTAACTACAGGGGACAGTCTCCCTGGAGCAACTTGGGGTTAAGAGTCTTGCTCAGTGACCCAGTGGTGCCGTGCTGAAGGTAGGATTCGAACCCATGACCTCTTGCACCAGAGGCAATTATCCTACCACTAGGCCACCACTACAATGAACCTGAGGTCACAATGACCAATTCTTCACTAGGGGGTAAAGAAAATGCATGAAACATTCAAAATAAGACTTCTTTGTCCAGTCTATTTCTCTTAGACATAACTGAGCTCAGTTTAACATCAATATAAAATTTTGACCATTATCTCACACGTCTTAAATAAAGCTCCAGAGAAAGAGTCTTCTTCTCTTTCTTTTCTCTCACTGCTCTGATCCTTATTTGTTTCAGGAAGTCAGATCTTCAGATAAATGGTAAGACCCATAAAAAATCTTGGTTGAGGCTGTACAATATCTGAAATTTGTCTTAGGGATCAGTTACCAAGTCTAAAGTCTCAGCTACCAAGGTTTGACAATTTTGAGACCCATAAGGTTATTAGAGAGAAGAAAACTGAGAAGTAAAGTAAAGTTAGGAGAAACGAGTTCCAAATAAACAATCTCCAAATAAAACTATGATATATTTCTGATGGAACTGCATCCTCTGGAATGATGGAGCTCTATCAGGGGGATGCGCTGAAGCAGAGTTTTGCGATCAAAAACTCAACATCAGTACCTGACCTCACTAATGCTCTTACAACCGAATGCAATCAAATCCAACCAGCAATGTTCCAACATCTTGATTGTGGCTGTTACTACAACCAGCGGGTCCAAAATTCTTTGAGAAACAATGGATAGGCCAGGGTCTACAAGCCTTTGGATGTAAAGTGTACTTTTTAGATTTGTATTAGCTGTATTAAGGTTGTACTACACAGTCTCCAAATATGGTTTTATATATCTACTTCAATTTACAGTGGCCTAAATATATCCTTTTTGTTAAACCCAAGTCATATTTTTCCCAGACCCACATTAAGCCTAGGCTTATACAAACGTGCAAAGCTTCCATTGCTGAATCAGCAATGACATTATATCTTAGTCCAAGACTAGGTTTAATCCATCTCCATGAACCGGGCTGTTAATGTTACGTGCAGCAGACCACAGATGCATGTGCTGGTATGTGTTTGAGTTAACGGTTTGTGTTGGGGAGAAAGCACTGTTTGTTCTGTGTGTGTGTGTTTGGCAAGTGTTGGATGTCAGAGGCTGGACCTCTGTCAACGTTACAAATGTAAGAGGAGTCAAATCAAGAGGATATTGGGAGAGCCTACACAGAGAACATCCGAGCTGGTGAGTCCACAAAGAATCTTCCCTGCTTTCATTTCCATAGAGACTTTTACTGTGCTCTTTCTTTACAGGACGAGTGCATTCTTATTTATGCCATTTTGATGTTAAACAGAAGCGTACATATTAATAGCTTGTATTTAAAGAGTTGAGGTCGGGGGGGGGGGGTGGTGTGGGGTCTTGGTGCTGATGTTTTTAAAGAGTACCATCATATCACTTGTCTAGCTGTACTTGCTGTATTGGATTTGTATTGGACTTGAACACTTCATCTGCTTTAAGGAGTTGACGACAGAGTGCGTGTTCTAGAAGCAGCTTGAATTTAGTCTCCTTATTCTCATTTTTCCTACTGACCGGCAGATCGCAAGCAATAAAGCAGCTATGGTGGTGTGAAAGAGGTTTTAGTGTGAAGACCACACTTGAATACTGTTTCAGTCACTATACATTACTATACATGGAGCTTTCATGTGTTTGGAAAAAAATCTTGTTATAAGACAAAGTATTTAACATATTACAGTTTTGTGTGGGAGAACATTTCGTTTCATTTTTAGTTGTATTTGGCTGATCACTGTTTTTGAAACTTGAAAGATATATATGACAGATAGGTGAGATTAAAATGAATGGAAGCTGTCAGTATGGTGGAAGGTCAGGCTGGGACTGAGAAAAGATATGGAGAGTTTATGTTCAGATGAACCAATTACTGTCAAGTATCTGTTACAACACCTCATTTTTTACTGCAGTGTCCTTTTCTCTGGCAGGCAGACGTGATTACCTATCGGTAACTATTACATATACTGAAAGTACACATTTATGGGATTTGTACTTCTAAATGATCATAAATGACTAACATGTTTAGGACTGAAATGTAACTGAGTAAAAAATACAAACATTTTCCCTCAATCACTTTTTTTCTGGGCATAATTTTACTGTTCTGAATTGCTCTTTTGCTCACGTCTCTCACTTTGGAGCTTAGTGTTGAATATTAGGAGAAAATGATCCCAAAAAAGAGAGGAATCGCTCCTAACAAACCTCAGTTTCTATGCTGATACATGGTGGATGTACTAAGAAGTTCCACTGCTGTTTTATAGAGAGAGATTAGCACTTGAGGAAAATTTGAACCTGACACTTCATTTAATGTCTATCCCAAAACAACTTAATTATTTAACAATAATTTTATTTGTGTCTAGCCTACTCTAGCCACCTCTGGTGGTCTGTAGGTTTATGCAGTGTTGGGTCATTCAGTGGTGACTTGCCCACTGCCGATTATCTGTCCATTCAAAGGATTTCAACCCTGGACTTTACTCTCTCCCCCCACCATCCCTGCCTGCAAGGCCACTCTAATCTAAGAGTCTGTTTCCTGTTAGAATCCGTAAACACCGCACTGTCTGAGCCAGACTACTGGGAAACAATGCATAAACCACAAAATAAAAGAATGCAATGGATTGATGGATACTTTGGTCAATGAATGTATAGACAACTGCGATTGGATAGATGTGGTGAAAGGAAGGTCTGAGGGTTACTGAAAGTTCGTTGTTTTGCTCAGCATGACCTGATGCAACACAACAAAAACAGTTCGGAAAGTTTTTGATGACGAATCTCTTTCCACTGCCTCTCCTCTGACACAACTCCCACTCGCAAAGGGCCTTGCAACATAGGACCCCCCACTAACCGCTACCCAAGGAATAAGCAAGCTATATCACAGATACAGGATGCTATTTATATCCTCCTGAAAGTTCCACATGAAAGTAAAATGAATGAATGTTCAAACTCTTTAACCCCCTTTCGCTCTCGCTGGGAGTTCAACAGTCCTGCTCTTTCTCACCCTGTCCAAGGCGAAGCTGTGTGAGGCGGCCAGGCAGAGGCCCTGTTTTGATTCTTTCAGATTCTCGAGGAAATGACCCACAGCCATTTTTGATAGATAACAAAAGAAACAACAAAAAAAGAAATAACAACCGTCTAAAACCCTTACTCCCTCCTTCTTGGATGACACAGAAGCATTAATAATGCTCTCATCAAAACGTCACCCCACACAAGTCAAGGATATGTCTCAATGCTAAATTGTTCACATTAGCAGGCTTGAAGAAACATTCTTAAAACTGTAATGTGAAAAGTATTCATGTGGCTTAATGAACTAAAAAAAATTTAACAATTCTTACATTCTACTCGTCATAAACACTGTCTAGTGCCAAAACAGCATAATCTAAAAGTAGGAGAAGGGAAAGTGAGTTTTAAGTTATTTATTTTTCTCAACTACTCATATTAAGAAGAAATGACGCATTAAAGCAATGAGTGAAAATGAATCCTTTTGGCAGTGATGCTGTGTATGACTGGCATAGAGTGAAAGAAATTGGATTCCTAAGCAGTGAAACAAAAGAGTTGTCACTATTGTTGAGAAATTCCAGTGTCACAGCCATCAATGGTTGGTCTCACGGGAGTAGAAGCGCCCTCTGTCTTTCCATCACTCATCGTGATGCTAGCCAACATGGTCGTAGCTTACAGAATTAGAAGTTAATGTTCTTAAGTGTTGAGTTGTAGCAGCAGTTTGGAATGATGCAGTGGTGTGTGAAGTCATAAATTGGACATTTTAGTGTGAATAGGTGTGAATTGGGCATGAAATTGGGGGAAATAAAATTGGATGTGTGAGAAGTGTATTATCCTCATGTCATTTCTTTAGTACACAAGCACACTTAATGCAGTTCAGGATGGACTAATTATCTGATTAGTAGGAGCAGGCTGAGGGTATGTTCCACAGCACCACTACTGGGAACCACTGGATTTGTGTGTATGACGAGCAGATTTTTGGTATGATTGTTCAATGGCGTAACTCTGAACTGCATGGGTTGCCTTTTCCCTCTCTATCTTCAGCTAGAACGACTGTGTGTGTGTGTGTGTGTATGCGCGCACGCACGTATGCGTGTGTGTGTGTGTGTGTGTGTGTGTGTGTGTGTGTGTGTGTGTGTGTGTGTGTGTGTATGTGTAAGAGGGGGGAGTAGAGTCTCCTAAAATCCTAAATCTTCTCAGTGTCAAATATTAACTGCAGCACAAACAGAGCCGTTGCAAACAGAGCAAGAGCAAACAGTGAGCGGAGCATCAGAGATGAGAGGGCTGTCATTCTGTCCATCCCTTCGGGACTCTCACTGTAATCCTGATGTGCTGCATAAAAAGGGCAAAGGCAAAGAAAGAAAAACAGAAACTCCAAGGTATCAATTTTAGCTAGACCAAACTGTGTCTTTTTTTGTGGATGTTCCTTATTATTTACTGTGGCATGTAGTTCCAGTCCTTACATGTATATCTATTTAGTCGGGTCTTTTTTCCAAAACAACTTACAGCACAAGAATGTTACCCTTTTAAAGTTGAAATGCATACTTCCTTGAATCAAACCCAAGATCCATGCACTACTAGCATAATTCTCATAAGTCTGAGTGACTACCCTGATCAGCTGTAACAAAAAGTGCTGGCTATGATGGAAAGGTGTCGGAACACACAGTGCAGCACAGGTTGCGGCGTAGCTGCAGGTGGCCAGGTCTGATGAATCAAGTTTTTTTTACATTATGTGGGGATCTCTGGATGTGTGTTGCTTTCCTGGAGATTTGATGGCACCAGGATGCGCTATGGGAAGAAGGCAAGCTCAGCAGAAGTAGTGTGATGCTCTGGGAAGTGTTCTGCTGGAAATATAATATCTCTGGATATTTAAAAGGTACCACCTTCCTTAACATTGCTGCAGACCAAGTACACCCCCAGAATTCTCAAGTGATGGTATGATAATGTGCCCTTTCACTTCAGAAACTGGTGCCAGATATCACAGCACGCCTTGAGAAGTCTTGTGGAGTCCATGCATCGATGGCTCAGGGCTGTTCTGGTGGCATGAGGGGGACCAATACAATATTAGACAGATGGTTTTATTGTCATGGTTGACTGGTGCATACAACAACCTTTCGCCAAATATTTATTCTCCTCTTCTGAAAATACAAATGATGACTGGAACAGAATGAATGGAAGCTGAGAATCTGCACTTCCAGTATAATTTCTCTGCTTGCCTTGAGCTGCTGGTGAGAAATAATTCACAGTGAATTACCCCAATGTTTAGTCATGTGATAAAGAGATCAGAGAAAATAAAATGACGTCCTTGAGGAAGCTGGGGAATATAGTGCTGAAAGTATTATCTCTGAGTTTTAATCCAGATTCGGCTCTCCGTGTTGTTTTAAACATCAGACCTCCCTCTGGTGCTGTGATGACGCTCCTATAGAAACTAAAGCTGCACACTCAGGTGGGTCATAAAGGCCTCCAGCTGCTGGACTCTACTGAGACCTCCCATTTTCAGGCCAAACCTGTGGAGTCCACCAGGGACTTGTCTCTGCTTCAAGCTCCTCTCTCTGAAACCTCTGCCAGAGCAGCTGTTGGGACGCCTGGGTCTCATCTACATCTCCTTCTCACACTCCCTGTCCCATGTCTCCACACTCAGCCCCAGAGCCTCTGACCCTCCTCAGACTTCACCATGCTCTGGGTTAACCATCAGAACTACAGCTCTCTAAATATAGTCCCTCCAGCTCCAAGGCAAGAATACCTGCTGTGGTCTTGAGTCAGACAGTAATGCTGACTCCAGCAGTGCCTAATGAATCAGAATAACGATCAGTCAGAAATATGTTTATTTCCATATACACAATAAACATGTAACTAAAAGATGTTTAGACATGTACTAGATTTTTTTTTCTTCAGGAACTGTGTTGCAGTCTGTGACAGACGCGGGAATCCCTGTGGACTGTGGGTGAAATCAGCTGTGCAGATGAGAGAGTGGACAGACCCTGAGATGGGCATGGCTGCCGGAGGCTACCTGCCTGGAGTGGATGCCTACGGCTTTGCAGAACCCCTCCAGTATTACGGTGAGATTCTTCTTGTTGCTGTTCTTTTCAAACGGACAAAATTACATGTGATGTTAAACCTCTGAATTTAACACTGCTGAACTCTTCATCCAGCTGGAGTCTTTATGCTAAGATAAACTCTTCATACTGCTATCCACTTTGTAGTGCCGATGCCATTAGAGTCTTTATACTGCTGACCTCCTCATACTGCTGAGTTTACTACTACTGAACTCTTCATATAGCTGAACATAATCCTGTTGAACTCTTTGTTCTGTTCAACCTTAAATCACTATACACCTCATACTGCTGACCTCTTCATACTGCTTAACCTTATGCTACTGGACAGGACACACTGAACACTACTACAGTGTAGCCGAACCCTTGATGCAGTACCACCCTATAGGTCAGGGGTTTTTAACCTGGGGGCCATGCCCCTCCAGTGGACCAAACACATAATGCTAGTAGTATCTAGATATTTAGCAAAACATAATTTTAACTGTGACAAATATTATTCTGAAAATGATTTGCAAATATAAAACCGATTTATGTCTAGTTTGTTGCTTTGACAAATGCAATGTAATCGATATAGCTAACCTGTGATATTTTTGATGCAAGTCCATTCACTATTTAAAGTGAAATGACCATTCTGTCATACGTGAACACACCACAGCACACAGTGTGAACAGCACGAAATTCAACCTCTGCATTTAAACCCATTCACCAAGTGAAGCAGGGGACAGCCAGGAACACGGCTCAGGGTACCTCAGCGGTGCCTAGCGGTCTTGGGAATCAAACTCAGACTTTCTGATTGCAGGGCGAATGCCTTAACCACTAGGCATTGCGTGTATATTGTTCATCATGGAAAATGGCTAGATAGGACTTTGTAATGCATGACTATCCAGTCAAGCAAAATTTAGTGATCTTAATGAACTTTGTTATATTTGTTCACATTGTGCATAACAAGGGAGTTGAATCTTATGGGCTGTGGATGTACCTTGTTCAGTCATGCGGGTTGGAGAAGGTTGGAAATGATAAGACACATTTCTCCTCCAGTGGTCTATGGAATGTGGGGTATTGTGGGTTAATGTGAAACATTCAGTGGTGTGTGGGGTATGGGTTATTGTTTGTGATGACAACTGAACGTTTACACTGGTTCTAACCGTCCTTCAGGCTTCCCTACCAATCCAAACACACCTGATCCAGCACTCCTGAAGACAATTATCTGGATCAAGTTTAGCAGATAACTGCTGGAGCTCAACACAAAAGAGCCGAGGTCTTGGTCAGTGGTGAATCAGGGGAGGTGGAATGTATATTCATCTAACTTTAAGAGAAAGCCTAGCTATTTTAACTAAGTTTGAAACAACAAATAAAGGACATGGGCAGTGAACTTTTTTAAAATGAGTAAGCTGTTATTAAAGATTACCTCCGGATATGTCCGCATCAATGTGGTTCTTAAACTCTTACACCCTAAAGTATGTGGGCCCACACTATATAATGTGACTCTGTCTCACATGACCCTGGAACAAACCCACTGCTCTTTTTCCTTTTAGTTCAGTTCACATTGCAACTGTGGCTGCTGAGGGTGGAGTACGGTGTACTGGACATTACGTGAGCAACGCTGTTCACCAACATGGCTGTTTATAGAGAACTCTCAGTGGTTTACAAACAGATACAAGCTTAGCCATGTCACACAACATATCCGAGCCTAAACGGGACAGAAAACATCTGGGAGAGAAGTGAAAAGGAGGAGGACTGGGAGTTATAAATGAGACATAGCATCAGAAATAGAGGGCATGGAAACCAGTAAGATCAAGTAAATACCATCATGTATGTGCATGTATAAGGAGAATGCAGCTAATGGTTTATTATTCAGTTTATACTTGAATGTGTACTTTTTAGTTAGTTGTACTATAAATCATTCAGTATCTATGAATTATGTAGTAACTGACAGTAGACAGAGACAGCTACTCAAGGTCTCCTGATGAAATTAAGTTTGGGTTTTTTTTTTTACAGTAACTGAATCCACTTATTCACATTTTCTGTCAGTATATAGACTGCAAGTTACATTGATGGGGGTGTAGGTGTGTGATGGAATTAGAGCAATGTCTTGCTGCACAGATGTGTTTTAGAAGCGTTGCCAGTAGTAACATGTGTTCCCTCTGTGAACATTTTGTGACTTGCAAAATGTTCGCTAATCCCAAGCCCATTCTCACAGGCCTGAAGTTTCGGTCTGTCTTGATTCCACATGGTCATAAAAGATCGAAGGCCAAAAAAAGGAAACTAATGTCATAAACACAAAGCTCTTCAGCTGCATCCTGTTTCCAGAAATCGTTCAGTGGTTCACAAGGTCTCGATCTGATTTTGTTATTACATCCCAATGGCCTCATAAAAGTCATTAAACTATTCATGAATCACGCAAGTCTGTGGATGTGGATCACATTCCTGGGGAAGACTACAATCACACCGATTTTGGAATGGTAACTTTACAGTGAATGATCGCAAACGTCAATAAACGATTTGCCCTTGTTTTCGTAAAATGATCACAATAGTTGTGCTGAATGCAACTGAACTGAATTATCTCTTAAAGAATCATTATTGAATGCAATCTCTAATTTGCAGTTTAATGTTCCTTGTGCAGATGTGCTGGTTGATCCGCTGGGATATCCGTATCAGGACCCTGATCTGCAGGCCTTTCCCTACAGCCAGCAGCACTACAACCCAGCCAACGTCCAGCTCTCTATGTACGGACCACCAAGCACTCAGCCATGTAATGCCCCATACCCCTACAGCCCTCAGTGCCAGGAGCCCCCCTTTGAAGTTGACATGGAACTCCATGGGCAGGTTAGAAACGGTGTGGTCGGAACGCCCCTCATGAAGAGACCCCGCCTGGGCCCTGGAGCGAGGGTGAAAGGCCAGGATGAGCTGTGTGTGGTGTGTGGAGACCGAGCTTCGGGATATCACTACAACGCTCTCACCTGCGAAGGCTGCAAAGGTGACCGGCTGATGTTCACAACTGTATGGGAAATTTACAGCTGCCCACTGAATCTGAAAGTCATTCTGATCCTTGAATTTCATAATAAGGTTCAGAATGGTCTGCAGTGCACCAGGATGCAAGTTCATGAGCTGTGTGTTATCAGGTTCAATGTGCCCACTTAAACTGTTGACAATGTCTTATAATATCCGATATAGTTACCTTTGCAACCAATGCAATATGAGTATTGCACACTTAAGGAATTCAGCCCTAAAAAAAGCCACAGAACACCCAATGTTATGTATTACCATATAACAGTCACAGTCGCCATCATACATATACATGATGCTCATGCCTGCAGCCAGTTGGTACCCGGAAGAGAACACCATCGCTAACCCACTGTTAGTCTTTTTGTGCTAAAGATCCTCTCACTGCATGTTGTGAAAGTAACACACACGGATAAAAAATTAGCTGTGACTTTATCACGAGGCCAACACATCCTCTCATCGTTTGGAGCAATTCCAAAAGCAGCTAACATGAGAAAATAAGAAAACAGAGCAGAAGGGTGTGTGAGAAACCATAATACTGAGCCTGATCTGTGCCTTATGGTGCATGTAAAAATCAGCCTGAACCAAACCTGAAGCCTGATATTTTGGTCGTGTAGCAGACCTCCAGTTGCTTTTCACAGGGGTTACGTTCCAAGAGCACCTGTGTATAGTGAAAAACCGTGCTGTGTTGTGTTAAAAAAAAAAAAAGCCTACAAATGCCTATTTTTATAGTGTAAACCCTAAACATGCCCCCAAATATGCTCCCCACTTTAATTTCATTTAAAACTCAGTTTAATACATCACCCTTAATGAAAATGTAAAGATAAACCTATATCGTACCTAAACCTGTACCGTTTACACTGAACTTCTACAGTGCCAGAATGTAAATAACTTATATTACAGTTGAACTGACTTTTCCAGAAAAAAATCTCAGGCCCTCTGAACCACAGCCATCAGGCTTGTAATTCTCATCCGAGAAGCTGAGTTGCATTGCCAGAAGGGCAGGGCGTTTGGGCGACATAGGGCTTTTAGAAGAATGAAACTAAAACAGGAGAACAGGAGTGCAGCTGCCAATAACTGAAAATTTAGCTGAATTTATATTTGATTACTATTTATGTTATTAGTAAATTATATATATTTTAATAACTGTATATCTAAAAAACTGCATAGTTACACCAACTAAGTAAATACCCAACTAAGTAGAACCAGTGCAAAGATCACCCCTCCATTAAAGAGCGCTACTGACTCTACGATGGACTGATTCTTTTGGAGAAATTTTCACTGCTGCTGAAAGAAGCTAACACTCTGCTCTTATGTTCACCAAAGGATTCTTCAGGCGCAGCGTGACAAAGAAGGCCGTGTACCGCTGCAAGAGCGGCGGAGGCTGCGAGATGGACATGTACATGCGGCGCAAGTGCCAGGACTGCCGCCTGCGCAAATGCAGAGCTGTGGGAATGCTAGCCGAGTGTAAGAAAAATGTCTGTCTACTGCAGAAGTGTCTCAGTAGAGTAACTGAGGACCGCAACACTGCAGAATTTCCTGCTGTACGACTCCTAAATCAGCTTTTAGGAGGTTTTTAATAATATAGTGCATTGAGCCAGGTTTGTCAGAACAGGGTAAAAGCTAAATGACTAGGGAGTGATCTGTTATAGGCTACTGGATGCACATTGTTGTGTGCTGAGATCTGTTAAGGTGTCTTTAAAGTGACTGTTTGGCCTCAAATTGTAATTTCAAAGAGTGGTTTCTGACACTGTTGCCACACTGTTATCCATACACACTAACTAAAGTATGTTAAAGGCTAAATTTTAGCTGTTCTTTTGCTACGTCTTTAGACAACTGTATATTGTACAGTGTTACACACCGCTAATTGGTGTAGCATAAGCTTCCATTACTCGTTAGGTACATTAACCTAATAGCCTCCGTGCAAAGCAAAAGATGGAAACTTTGACTACTCACTATTCATCCTTCTTATTTTCACTAGAACGTGGAATTCAAAACCCTGTCCCATATCAAGTCTTTTCTCTCTAAGGCCTGCTAACTGAGGTGCAGTGCCAGTCGAAGAGGTTGCGGAAGGGAGCCAAGCACAGAGGAGACTCGCTGTCCCAACTGACCGCCGAGGATGAGGAGAACTCCGAGAGCAGAAACGTCTCCTCAACTAGCAGACTGTCCACACCAGTACAGGTACACCGTAAAAAACCCCTGTCAGCTACTCTCACTCCTGACCTGTTCTGACAGACATAACAGTACAAAATGGACAATGACATTGCTTTGTAGCATCTTAACTTTTTTTTGTATATGCAGCTCTGGAAAAAAATAAGAGATCACAGCAAAATGTTCAGGTTCTCAGGCTTTATCTTTTCTAGATGCAAGTATTGAATTGAACAGTTTTTAAAAACTGCTGATGATATTTCCAAATAAAATATTGTTCTTTAAAGCATAATTTTAAAGGAAATGACAAAACACCAAAATAAATGAACTGTGTTTACAGAACCTGAATAATTCTAAGAAAACAAATCTCTTGTTCACTCTTAAACAAAATGGCAATAATGACATTTGATGAACTTCTAGTTGTCACGTTGCGTCGTGGACCAGGACAGCAGGAGTCACACAAGCAGACGTTCATTCTTTCTCTTTTTTGTCTTTATTTACATAAAGCAGAACAGAATACCACAACCTAACTAACCTAAATGCTCTTATTTATACTAGAACTAAAACACAAACACCTGTACATCAGAAGGCCTCATTCCTGGCCAGCCGAGGCACAGGAATGAGGCTAAACCCCATGTCAAAATAAAAGCATACAAACAAAACCCAGACCTGACACTAGTAGTGTTTTAACATCCAACTGGTTACATTGTAAGAGGAGAGTGTCGATTACAGCAGTGTTTTTTATATATTTCCTTGAGATGAGATGAATTAAATGAGATTTGATTCAGGTGATCAGTAATCAGTATGTTGTAAAGCAGAATGAGGTGCTTGTGTGGGAATCTCAGATTTTATTATAGAAATATGTAAATGTCTGTGCATGTGTATCTTTGCAAATTTCAGTTTTCAATTCAAATTTGTTTGGAGCAGTGTTTATTTCCATACTCTGTAAACATGGTGCTCTCATCAAAGTAGCTAGGAAAATGAAATGTAAATACGAATGTAAATTCCTGTGTGTTTCAGGTATCAGTCGGGTTGTCCCGGGAGCAGAAATGTGTTCTGAACAGAATTGTAGAAGCCTATCGTCGATACAGAGCTCAAGACAGCGCGCACTGCCGGGTGTGTGCATGCATTTGCTGCAAGTTATTTCAAAACTCATATGATTCTCCACATGGTGAAGAGAAAATTCCACCATGTTCTTTAAGTCGTCTGTGTATTTTAATGTCAGCCATTAAGATGTAAGCAAGTGATCTGATGGGATCATAGGAACCGTGGTAGCGTTAGGAACCAAACGTCAGAAATGTTTAATGTGTCTAAACTCTCACAAAAAACTATTGGCACTAAATTGCTACAAATATATTGTCTGATGCCTGAAATGTTTAACAGTTGTGAGATAAGCTTTGGGCGTAAACATATATTTTCTTAATTCAGTCATAGTGGACATACCTGAAACAGATTTGTTGTTGTTGATATTGCAATCCCTGGTTCCTATCACCTGTATTGTAAAGTTAGGAATCAGATCTGACCCTGTCTGATGCCCAAGATATTGTTTTATGATATCTGTGCAATAAGATTTAGACCTAAAACACAAAGGTAATTCCCTATTTTTTCACGGTGTAGAAGGACATGCAGGCTGTTGTCAGGCAACCCCCCTCTGTAGTTTTTAAAGTGAGAAACTGAAGTGTAGACTCGTAAACAAGCAATCAATCATTGTGTGGAGAAACCGTTTCAATGCTTTGATGTCTGTAAACATCTAACGGTCACACAACAGACTGTGGTGTCTGGAGGTGTAAATTGGTGTAAACTGCTGAGGTAAAGATGTTAGTTTGCCATTTTAAGTCGATTATACTGCATGTGAAGTAGACTTGATGTAATTTCTATGTCTGCACGATACTCATGTGTTGATTGTGTTTCTCAGGTGCCCCAGTGGTCAGGGTTAGAGGAAGGTGCAGATCGTCTAGCGGACTTGACACCTCTGCAGACAGAAAGGCTTCTACAGTTTTCTAAAAGCATACCTGGTTAGACAACCCCTCTTTCACATACAGAGCAAGTGACAGATGACGTCTCATCTGAAGTGGTTGCCTGACCCGTGTTCGTTGTTTACTGTTTAGGATTTGACCTCTTGGACAGCGCTGACCAGAGCATTCTTCTCGCTAGCTCCACTGTGGAGGTCATGTTCCTGCTCTCGGCTCAACAGTTCGCTCAGAATCCGTCCACTTCTAGCGCAGGTAGAGTCGTATTGATCGTGGTCTTGTTCATCGAGTTCCTAGGTAAATAAACAACATGCAGTGAAAAAACTTTAGTTGCTCAGTATCAGTAAGCTTAATTTTTTTTTCCGTTCAGCTGTGTATCCTGGGGGTGTATCCACTGTATCCTCCCACAACTGGGTGAAAACATTACAGTCTAAGGCCAACAGCAGCCATGAGGTCATGCTGAACTCAGGTAACTGACCGACATATAATCCATTCAAAGGTGAACAGATAACGCTGCACTTCAATATAATCAAAAAATCTTCCACAAACTGTGTTATACCAGATGAGCTCGATTACATAAATGTATAACTAGGTTGTGTTTTGGGTCGTGTATTAATAAAGCTTTGTCTAGTCATGAGCCTAGGATTAATTCTAGCAGCAGGTGGTCTGGTGGTTAGGGTTAGGAAAGTACCCTTGTGATCAGAAAACCATGAGTTTGAATCCCAGGACTGCTCGTGGCACCACTGAGGTACCCTTGAGCAAGGTCCCATTCCAACACACTGCATTCCAGGCGCCCCCTTTTGGTGATAGCTCACTGCTTTACTTGGTGAATGGGTTAAATGCAAAGAGAGAATTTCACACTGTATGCTGTGCTGTGGTGTGTTCACATGTGACTGTATGGGGCCACTTTGCTTTAAACCTGAACCCTAGAAATGTTACATAACTGCGCAGATGGGAGTATTTTTCACTATCCTTTACTATTTAATGAGGTATTTAATGTACTAGTGTTGTGCCTCAAAATTTACCAGTAATTCCCCAGTCTATAGATAGAAACTAAAGTGTGAAAACAGGCTGATTTGAATGACTCATAGCTGTTATATCACAGCTGTGAACGCATTTACATATAAATAGCCTATGCAGCTTCAAGGAGGTAATTGACATATAAGACTTAAAGAGGGAATTTACATACAGAAAGATAAAAGATACAGTAACAGCGTCAGTCTGTTTAATGTATGTAAACATGCATCATTTTCATACACACAATATGGACCTCAAGGGGGGTAAAAGTTACAAGAACACTGCAGAATGTGCCCTTTAGTGCTGGATGGGATTTTGTATGTTAAATGAGATTTAAGAGTGCTTAGGAAACCAGACAAAGGCAAAGTCCTCATAGGAAAGTATGTGCATCATCTTGGCAGTTCTATAGTCTTACAAGACATTTTAAATGAGAAGTAAAATATGACAGAGGAGATCTGTCAATAGTAAATGGAATATCCAGAGCTAAAGGAGATAAGAAAGGAAGCCCTGTATCTTTCTCTCACATTTAGAGAATTTGATCAGCCGGTATCATGGCTGGATCAATACTCCTGGGTCATTTCCCTCAGTTCACTGTTAAATTGAATCCTCTTCTTCTATATAATGTCACTGACTAGCACTTGCCATGACTGTTGTCACTAAAACAGCTTTCTAGAAGACTTGAAATATGCTTCAAAACAGAATAAACTAACAGTTAAATCCTAATGTTTTCAGAGTGAGAGCAACATAAAGGTTAAAAGCTCAGTTCAGTGGTTTTACGCTATCAGCGCTGATATATCATCCTAATTGCATTAAAAGAGTTGTATAATGTACATTTTTAAATGACATCCTCTGGAAATCGGGACCATTGTCTTTTTTGTTCTCTTCAAGCAGGGTTGAGTGAGGAGCTCTTGAGACCAGTCCTGAATTTCTTCAACAGTATGGCAGCCATCACTGTGACCGATGCTGAATATGCTCTTCTTACTGCTACGGCAGTGCTCTGCTCAGGTCTGTGGCTTTCACTGGATGCTGAAGTGGCTTTGCTTTCAAGCTAGTACTTTGCCAAGGTGGTTCTGTAGGCTGTGCATATTTTAAGACTCACCTTGAACCACAAGTGGAGATTCTGTAGTATGAATTCTTGGTAGAATGGGCCTAGAATTGATTTGGGACTGAAGGACTAGCCTTGATGATTTCTTTTTTGAATTCCCCTCAAACTAAATGTAGGTGAGCCTTGATGCTAATCAAATTGCAGATTGGTGGCCTAGTGGGATCTTGCCTCTAGTCATGGGTTCAAATCCTACCTTCAGGAAACCACCAATGGGTTTCTGAGCAAGACCCTTAACCCCAAGTTGCTCCAGGGAGACTGTCCCCTGTAGTTAGGGAATGGAAGTTGCTTTGGATAAAAGCATCTACTTAATGTAATATAACACAGATGAACATTGAGCACAATGTATTTGTTAAACTATATTATAGACAGAATCCAGATCATAACTCTAGTGCAAACGTTGTGACTGATCTACTACATTTAGGTTAAGGAGAACAGTGTAAAGGAATGTGTCTAAGCCTTCAAATCTTCTTATTATATTTCTCCTCTTCCCTTGTTCCTCTCTGGTGTGGGTGAGGCAGACAGGCCATCTCTGCGTGCGGTCAGGTGTGTGGAGAGTCTGCAAGAGTTTGTATTGGAGCTGCTCTCTAAGGTGTGCAGGAGTGGAGAGAGAGCTGCCGTTGGTCCGTGTCGCTTCGCAAAGCTGCTGGGTCGGCTCACCGAGCTCAGGACGCTCCGCCACAACCATCTCACGCTCCTCCCACAGCAGCCCTGGGACCTGCAGCACTGAGAGCCGCTTCAGGAAAAGAGGGGACTGAATGGCTCAGAAGTGGCGATCGACTCTCCGCGTTCATCAACTTACTTGAGTAGGAATACTCTGCTGTGTTCCAAGAAGTATACTAAACACTAATACTGACTGGGATTTTTAAGCATGTAGCGAGTTGCACTACTTAAAAACCATAAAACTGCTCAGTGTTTTGAGTATGGTATTGATGGACCCTGTGGTTCCACCATTCATTGTGAGATAAAGAGTAACTTCAGCTTGTGCTTAGATGGTGTTGTGTTATTGCAAAGTCAAATAAATGAAAAGGTGTTTTTAAATTTGGTGGTAGTCTCAAGCTGCCTTCAAGGTCATGACCTACCAATACAGTGCAGTAGAATATTTTTGCAAAATGGCTCAATCTTACTATTAAGATTAATGTGCAGTACATTCCTTAAACTATTAGTGTTCAGTATGCCATTGGTTCACAGCACTGGTCTATGATCCCCCTGCTGAAGGTCACAAAACCTGACCCTCGCTCAGCACTCTTGCTCTATGAACACTGGAGTCCTGTTACAACAAAACTCATTTTTGATAATACAATAGCCGGACTCAATGTACTGTAGCCTCTTGTATGTTTCACTCATTTTAACTGTGCATGTACCTTCTGTTCGAAATTCCAATGAAAAAAAACTATACTGTAAATAAAAGACGCGTGTTTCTAAAGGTGTCTGATTAAAACTACACACTTGTAACTCCACTATGTGGACAAAAGTTTTGGGATGTTTGATTATTAGATACATAGCACAGTTTTTGTACACCCATCAATGCCAGTGGAGGTTTGGAACTCTTTAGCTAGGGACTCATGGACCCAACCAGTTGCCTCTCCAATGTGACTGAAGGTGGTCTTCTGTTTTGCTGCTGTTGGAACACTGCTGTCACTGCCAAACTGTGATGTCTGGAGAACTGGGTCAGAACATCTCCAGTGCAGCGGGTCTTGTGTGTGTGTGTGGGGGGGGGGGTTCCCAGTCAGTGGTCAGTTCCTACCAAAAGTGGACCAATGACAGGATCACAGACACCAGGGTCTCTGATGTGAGGTGTGAAAATCTGCTGAGAAAGGTAATACATACATAGGCGTGTGTGTGTGTGTGTGTGTGTGTGTGTGTGTGTGTGTGTGTGTGTGTGTGTGTGTGTGTGTGTGTGTGTGT
>JBBJLR010000018.1:14363561-14374640 GCA_037577145.1 Brachypetersius gabonensis
GTGTGTGTGTGTGTGTGTGTGTGTGTGTGTGTGTGTGTGTGTGTGTGTGTGTGTGTGTGTGTGTGTGTGTGTCAGAAAGATGGTTTGCATCTCAAGACAGCTGAACAAGGTTCCGTCCCCACATGCTGCTCACAATAGTCAGGTTGTAGTTCTACTGCATATAAACTAATTGGAATAACTTTTAGGTAAAGATTATAGTGTGACTTTCATTAGAACGTTTTCGGCAGCAGATTGGTTTTAGCTTGTGGATCATCAGTGAGGTTCTGACGACTCCGGTTAAACGTCATGTGTTTGAATAAAAAGCAGTCCTGCTCCTGCAGGGTGTTTTCACTGCTCCCAACACACCCTTGCCATGTTTAAGTTAAAATATGGGAAAGCACTTAAATAAGTAAGGAAGTAGCATCCAGGACCAGGATTGGGAAGCCATGTTAGAGAAGGGAAATACCAACAACCCTGGTCCTGGAGGCCACCTGCATGTTTAAGTTCTTTCACTTCCTTAAGAAGCATAGAACGGGCTTGTAAACGAGCTGCTTAGTTGGATCAGTTGTGGTGGGAGCACTGAAAACACATCAGTGTGCAAAGCTGGAGACCACCTGGACCAGGGCTGAGACAAGTAAAACTTCGTAGGTCACTACTACTTCTGTCCAAACGCCTCTAACAAATTAAAGACAGAAGAATCTGTTTTAATTCATTTTAATAATATATGGGCACATTAAAGTGTTAACGCATTATTTACTTTATTCTGATAACTATTTTATCGCGTGTTTAACACTGGTAAAAAAAAAAATCCTTGTATTTTGAAAGTTTGTTGCTTTTTTGTTTTTGTGCTTAAGGGTGCACACAACACGCAGCTCTACGTCTCGACTGGTTTTCGGGGGGTCAGGTGCCTCATTTCTTTTGTCTATTATATGAAAAAAAGTATTGGGACACCTGACCATTACACCAACAGTGACTTTAATGGTCTCCGTTTGCAGCTGCTATAATGGTTCCACTCCTCATGTTCTAGAACTATTCATCCTAATCCATGTGGCTGAACACGAGCAATGTTCCAATCATAGTGTAGCCTTCCCAGAAGAGTACAGCAGCAAAGAGAGGACAGGCCATCACTGTTATGCCTGTATCAACCGCTACATGCACCATGCAGTACTGCCATATTCCATCCATACACGACATTCCTAGAAACTGAACATGTCCGTGTTCCCAGTGTGACCAGAGGGTTAATACTGCAGGAATTTCACACAGGAGAAAGAATCGCAAATCATCCATTCCTCCGTCTGTAGACGGCACACCCTTCACGTTCTTAGTAGTACAAAAGTGTTCTCGTGGTAATGACACCTAGCTGCTGTCCAGTGCCTTTCAACCATGAAGTGAATTCTCTACTGCCTTCGTAAACAGAACGTATGGTTACATTGATACTGTTTCATTTAGGCTCCACTAAATGCTTAAACACCTCATTAGAGATAGCATATTTCAAGTCAATGAGCATTGGTGTTTATCAGCACAAAATGGCGGAACAGATATTATTGGAGCAACAAGCAAAGAATCAAATTCTATAACGAATCTTGTCTAAAATAGCACATACTCACATTGTGCGATATGTAATAAGTTGTGTATTTCTTACTGTAGTCCATTAGAGAGTTTGTGCATTTGTAGTGATTCACATTAGCTCATTCTTAACCTTGGAAATTGTGGTTACACTGGTCAACAGTTTTACAAAAGTCATGTTACTAATATAAAATGTAATTTCTTATGTATTTTTTATGTGCTCAGCATGAAAATGAGTCAAAAAGCAAAACTGGCTCTAGTTTTTTTTTGTACTTTTTTTTTTTTTACTGTTTACATCACGAAATGCATGCTAATTGTAATGGGCCTATGGTTAATACCTGTAAAAACAACATTGCTGCGATATCTTGATTGCATCAGAAGTACTGCTTTGCATAAGAGAATGATACAATAAACTCTGGATGATGTGATGCAATATTACATCATTCTAGGCTTATTTAGGATGTTGTTACAGTTCTACTGGATAGATTTACACGATGAAACATAAAAAATTAACTATATGAAATATCTTTGAAACCGGAGCCAATAAAAATCTTTCATGGTCATATTCGTGTTCAGCAGTGACAGAGGCTTACTAGTACTAGTAAAATGAACTTTCTTTCTAAAAGACAGAGGAAGTGCAACAGCATTAAGAGATTCAATAGAACATTTATTTCCCCCACATGAGAAAATACTGTTTGAGACAGGTTATTTGGCGAGTAGGTAAAATCTGCATTTTGTACAAGCTTAAAATTTTTCAGCTCCATATTATAAACAGGTACTAGACAAGTTTCTACAATAAATACAAGGCTCTGTGCTCCATGATGCAAAAACAGAAAAAAATGATTTTACTGTCTAACAAAACATCCTCCCTACAGCATTTCATCTTAAAAGCTTAACAATAACTAACCCATAAAGTTACAAAGCCCATCTTCTCTTAAACCCTATTCAATAGTTTCTCTTAAATAAGATATTTGATTCAATTCTTCAACCAATATATAATTTAATTATCTCTATGTCTTTGCGCTCCATAAATAAATTACATTGCTGTGTATCAAAAATGATATATATTTAACCACAGACAACTGGCTGTGAATCATACATAAACTGTATGTATATGCCTAACATAT
The DNA here is from genome assembly GCA_037577145.1 of Brachypetersius gabonensis. NCBI lineage: Eukaryota > Metazoa > Chordata > Actinopteri > Characiformes > Alestidae > Brachypetersius > Brachypetersius gabonensis. Next base: position 14,366,234 of record JBBJLR010000018.1, read on the forward strand.
GTACGTATGTACTCACACTGTCCGACATCGAAAACAAGCAGAATACATTTTGCGGTAAGTCAGTGATTTGATTTGTTTTTCTACAAATATGTACAGAAGTGATCTAATTTCTTCATACATCCTCGCAAATGAATTCACATAAACAAGACTCAAATTAAATTAGATACTGTATGACAAAAAATGTATTATATACACGAGTGTCTTTACAATATACAAGAAGTGGTTTGTAAAACGTTTAAAAAGTAAAAAGCTATCGTAAGAAAATGGCAGTGATTCATTCATACCTTTGTACACACTCACTAGTCGATTCACTGACTCATTCGTATTAACTGAATCATTGTCTGAAAACAGATACCGCTCTACCTTTATCTGACAATGAGCCTTTGGAAGGACACGAACCCACTAGATTTAAAGTGACACTAGTTTAAAAATCACACACCCATGCTTGGGTTCATTAAAAGCATATCCTTATAACCCACCCCTAACCTGGAAAGGGATTTTAAAAACCCAAATAAACATCAGTTTCATGGCTGCCACTCCTACACACGGGAAGGAAATGAGGGTGCAAGAGATTCACAGCTTTCTCATTGTATCTGAGAAACTAGCTGGATCCTTGCTAAGACATGCAGCGCACCATTTGCAGTGTCGCTTAGTGACTTCATCCTCTAACAGTACCCAACACATTCAGTAGAGGGAGTGTTTTTCATGACACAGCTCTCTGTGTAAGTGGTATCTGATTAGTAGTGATAAGCACAGGTATACACATGTGCTGGCAACAGGTGGACTTTAAATGTAGTTGGAACCGACAAAGCCATGGTCCCCTCGTACTCGGCTGAGGTGGATCATGGCTCGGTCGTAAGCCACCTGCACAGACTTCCGAATGCTGGTCTTACGGCCCTCCATTAGACGCAGTTTGTCCACCGTGTCGTCCATGCCCAGCGGCAGCAGCTTCTCCCGGGGTAACCACTGCCTGCAGCACCAAGAACAAAGTAATCAGTGGAGTTTGTGGCAAATTTATTTTCTAATGCTGTGTTAAAAAGCATGATGAGTGACTTTACCAACATGCAGATCAATAATACAATCCTTTTTTGATTTTGACATGTACAGGATTATTCAAATTCTCACAGCCCACTGCAACATCTACTAGATAACAGAAATGTGAGAAAGACATCTGTACACAGGGACAGCAAGCACATTAATTTAACACTATACCTGATTCTAAACATACAAAATAAACCAATTTTATTACAAATACTATATTCAAGTTCGCACTCAATCTACTACAGCAACACATCACTTCCTCCCAGGTTCCTTTTTTATTTTGTAAACATACTTCGACTTTCAGACAAGTGAAGTAAGCAGGGGTCATCAGGTATTTCCAGTCTTTCAACATAACCAGGATGTTGAAGAAAGGACTTAAAGAAACCCAGGGTCACTAAATGCTGTACATCATTTGTATTTATCATCATTACCAAATTGTACATTTACTGGCAAAAAATAAGACACTCTGAACTGCTTGCAGCTGACTTTTGATAAGAGCTTCAGCCCCGTCTGCTGGCCATTCTGGTTAAGTGCTTTTCACCACGTAACACTCAAGCATTAAGCTTGGAACTATATGTGGGGCACTACGGTCAGCGACTTTAGTATGACACTGATTACTGGTTACTAGTGACTCGAAGTGTCACCTGTGCTTGTGAATGTATTTTATGTAAAAGCACATCTGTGTGTTTCAGACTTTTAAAATATTCCAACAGTTGGTATTTCTGTTTCTTTCCAGAATCATCTATCCTTGTGGGCAAAGGTTTCATGTGCACTGCTCTCACCAAGTGCGCTTGTTGTCAAAGAAGAGGACAAGGAAGAGTTTCTCGCCGGCCTCCTCCTGCCTCTGCTCTCCAAGCCGCAGCACATCCACAGGGGGAACAGGGATAGGCACTCCATTATGCAGCAGACCCTCCTCTGGCATTTCCGGATCTATAATCTAAGACAGAGGAAAAAATAAAGATTTATAAGTACTTCGAATGTCATTGGTCTGTTTACAATAAGAGCAAGCCTAACCTTGTTTTAAAAAGGGTGAAACACCGATGTTTTAAAAAGAACAGAGTATTGCTAAGAATATACAGCTTGTTTTCTGGACAAGGATTATATTGCAATGCCAACAGTGTTTCACCCAAATCTAGTTTAGCTTAGGTTTAAACCTAATCTAGGCATGGGAATCTAGCCACTGCAGTATTAACACTAATGTTGCCGTAAGGGTACCTGGCACAGGATGTGCCTAATTAGTATTAACACCAAAATAAACTGTACTTTACTGAAACAAATATCTGTCAAATCTGTAATAAAGATGTCAAGGTGAATTATTTGTTGCAAGAAAAGCTTTTAAGTGTTCAGTGGCCACATATAGTCACACCACTTATAGTAAAGTGGCCACTTATAGTCACACAACAGCACAGCAAAGAAAAAGTGTGAAATTCTTTCTTTGCATTTAACCCATTCACCAAGTGGAGACAGCGCCCAGAAAGCAATGTGTGGGGTTGGTACCTTGCTCAAGCGTACCCTAATGGTCCCACTAGCAGTCCTGGGATTCAAACCCACAACCTTCTGATCACAAGGACAGTTCTCTAACCACTATACCACTGGCCGCCACACAAAATAGGACACTGTAATGTTGCCTAAAGGTCTGTAAACTTTCTCAAACAGCCATGTTTATACAGTCATACAATGTTACTGGTGTATAAATGAGTGGAAGTATTACAGTGTCTCCAGGGTTTTAGAATATTCTGTCTCACCAGAGCAGGGTAGGATGGGTAACCTCTACACTTTGCCCACACCAGGTCCAGAGGCTCTAGTTCAGCATCACTCTCTATAGAGAGCATATCCACTGAGAAAAGAATACAACACACATAAAACAATAATGCAATCATAATATAATGTCAACAACAAATATTTTAAATATTTTAAATGATACAACAGATTTGTGACTTGATCACTAATCAAAGACAGAAACATATCCAGAGCCATGATTTAAACCGCAGAAAAACAGGAATATAGTTCAACAGGGAGTGACCACTAGGGTGACCAGATTTGAGCTTGTGAAAAAGAGGACACCACTAGCACAGATCCACTACCGCAAGTGGAAGTGAATGGTGTGTGGGATAGTAACTAGTTTATGAGAGATGCCCATGAAGTGACAAATTCTAAAACTCCACGCGGACACAATTTCCAGGTCTCAAAAAGAGGACATGTCTGGGGAAATGAGGACATGACTGGTCACCCTAGTGACCACAGTACTCAAAAGTGGTAAATATTAGTGACCAGCGCAAGCAGAATTTGGCAACTTAATCATACATTATGACATTCACTAAAGTACTGTACTGTGGCTTGGTGACTACGGTAATTATTAAAGAAATGCTAGCTTTTATTGACAGAGTTAGTTTAGCCAAAAAAAAAAGGGAGAAATGGAGCAGCTCCATAAAAAAAGCTGATCCCAAAAGCTCATGTCACTCGTGTGAACCTGTTGAACTAATCTTCTGCAAAGCCCTCAGGCACTAACGAGCAACCTTTTGGTAGGTTTAAGAGATCTTTTGATTTCAGATTATGCAAATATTGTCAAACCCAACTCAAATCCAATAGAGAAATCACACAGAATCGATAAAAAACTCAATTTAAATGATCGGTATTGTTCTTTATTTACCAGTCAATAGCACATGCATGCAGGAGCATATAGCTCAACCTATAACTAATTAGGAAAGTAAGTTGACAGCACTTTTAAAGTTTAACGTTAGCTGTTATTTCTCTTACCTGGACCAGTGTAATCAGAATCTCCATTAACAGTTTCCAAGAATGGCACTTTGGACAATGCCGGTTTCCCCAGACTTTTTTTTGGTGGTAAAATACTGAAAAAAAAAAACACATTCTATTAGTAACTATTTGCAACTTAAACCAAATAAAATAGAAAAGCGTGAGCAATTAACTATTACATTTCCTTCTTCAGAATTGGTGAGGGGCTGCTCTCAGAGTCTGAACTGCCTTCTTTGTGCTTTTTGAATCCGTTTGTAAGGGCTGTGGACACAAACAGGACAGGCTTAAAGGCATAACACTCAAACCATAACTCATCTTAAACTATATGTCTCATAACTAGGTGAAATCTGCTGCATTTATATACATTTTTGAAGAAAACTCCCTTAAGATGCCAAACGAAAGCAAAAATAATAAAAAAAAGGAGAAAAAATATTCATTTCTAAATCCATTTCTACAGGCAGCGTTTGTTGTTTTGCAATCATAAGATATCAGAAGATCTTTATCTGAATGTGCACACTAATTTCAGTAGTGTGAAAAAGTAATTTCAAAACTGGGTAGCTATAACTGAAGTAGGCTTTACCAGAGTCTACAAAACGAGGTGGGGTCTTCTCCTGTTCTCGCTCGGGACTAGCACTGAGGCTGCGGTCTCTCTGATTGGCTGGTGAGAGCACAGGCGGGGGTGTTGATGGTTGCAATGTCTGAGCTGTTGTCTCCGAGTTTGTGGTTAGAGGCATAACGGTGGTGGTGATGGGGGTGAGGTTGTTGCTGCAGGGGAGAGACAGTGGAGGAGCTTTGCTCTCCCCACTGCTCCCGTTCTGCAGCTGATTGTCTCTCTCGCGCTGTAGCTTGGCTCCGTTTTTCGCTTTTCTGAAGAGGACAGACGTGCGGCGGCCCACTCCTCCAGATATGGGCCGGGTGAGAGATTGGGTGGCTGAAACACCGTTGAGCAGCTTTCCCTCACTGGGAGACAAAATTGGGGGACTGTCCTGTGCCGTGTTCTGAAGTGCCACATCTGCCTCTGCCTCTGTATTCTGTCTCTCACTGCTCAGTTTGAGGGCTTCAGAGGGGCAGGCTGATGTAGTCTTTGGGTCAGCCGTCATTGGCCGGAGGGTGGGGGGATCCTGGGGGGTGTCCCCAGGAGGAGGGGATAAGGCCAGCCCCGAGGGCTCCAGGGTTGGGGGAGGTGTAGATTTACAATCATCTAGAAATTAAAAAGTGTAAAAACTGTATTGGTCCAGTCATCTTAACACATTCACAAAATATATAGGACATCTGGTACATTGGAGTGAAGTTATAAGATTAATTTATGCTAGCAGTGATATGCTTGATGGTGACATAAAATGATGTAAAACTTTATACATATTGTACAAATAAACACCAATGGCACTGCACAGGGTTTTGAAAGTATTTTTTAAAATATATAAATTTTTTTTACCTTTGTCAGAGGATGAAGACAAGTTGTTTTCAGTGTCCATCTCCTTGTCTTCCTCATCCTCATCTTCATCTTCATCCTCCTCTTTGACATCTCCATTGGAGAGGTGTGAATTGCGGCGGTAGCGGACGTTGTTGATCTCTTTGCGCAGCAGTCGTATGCGGCGGGTTCGGGCCCCACTCGAACGCATTGACGTCACCACATCCAACTTATCCAGTAGTTCCTTCAGCTGATTCTCTGCTGACATGTGCAACCTGTTCTCTGGGTCCAGCAGTGTGTCCACTGTACAACACACACAAGCAAGCCATCAGACATGAACAAAGATCAGCGAATTCACAGCTGCCTTTTCTGACAATTCCACATAAAGGTCACAATTTCTACATATGTGTCAAATTTAACATTTAGGAAAATAGATTAAAAGCTATTCACCACAGCTATTCGCAACTGTTGAGCAAAACATCCATGTAGTGTCTAGTTTGTTATTATTATTGCCTTTATTTGTATGTAAAATGCTACTTACATTTTTTAATTCACATCCAGCTTGCCTGTTACCCACTGTTACTCACCATCCTCCAGTGTGCACCGGTAGTAGTCATTCTTGTGCGGGGACTCTGGGAGATGCATGCCTGTATCTGGGTCCAGCCCTGTGTTCTGAGCCTTGCTATGTGCCTGCCGCAGGATAGCACCCCCTAGATCCCGCAGACGAACTCCGGCCCGATGAAACATGGTGTCTTTAGTGTTGTACAGAAGGCAGTTGGAGATCATGAGGTTGAAATCTGTCTCCAGATCTGAGAGTGTGCGGTATTTGTGCGCCTCCAGTTTGGACCTCATGGTGGAAAAGTCCATGGGCTGAGAGACAAACTCCAGGTAATCCGGTACCTAATACAAAAAGAGAATGTAATTAGGAGGCAGGAGCAGAGAAAGACAGAGATCAGATAACGATCATTCTCTGTAGACTGCTAATTTAATTGTGACTTTCAAATTGAAATTAGTGAAGGTAAATATGAACAAAAAGTATTAGCATCACAAAATAGGCTCTGTTTAATTAGACATGGTCCCCTGGGCTGTTATTGTGTTGTTTGAAAGGACTCACTCTCAATCATTATACTGCTGATTCATTGTGATCATCAGTTGTTGAAATGTCTGTTTCAAACTTATTTCCCTGTACCTTGAATAGAACCTCAAAGTCTCCAAGTAACTGGAGGGTGCTGATTTGGTTTGGTTGGTGAAATTTGGCTCTGTAATTTTTTTTTAAACTTCAGATATAAAGTGAATAATGTCAGCTTGGTCTAACCATACATTTGTGGTCAACCAATTTAATGGGACAAAAAACATTTGTTTCATATTGTTACTGTGCAAGAAATGTAAGCTCTAGAGTCGATTGTAAATGTGGCATTTGCACATGGAGCCTGCTATAAAGTCTCTCTGCATAGGACTCAAAGATGTGCTACAACCAATAAAAAAATTCTAACATTTTAAAGTCATGGCCAAACAAAACAAATTGCACTGGCAAGCAATTGCAAACTTCTTGAAGAAAAAAAAAGGTAGAGTAAGTCAGAAACTCTAACCAGAACATCAGCATGTTTGTGTCAGGGACCAGCTTAAGGACCACAGACAGACCTCAGAGGGTTTAACCACAAGATACAAGTGATAAGCTTTAGTTGCATCTTGACCAAGTCACAGGTTGTTAAAAACAGGGCTCCCACACCAAATCCAAGAACCTAACAAAGCACAGTTTCAGACATGGATCAAGGGTAATTACCCTAACAGGTTTGCTTAACATAAGATTTTTTGCTTGCAAATTGCTGGTAAACCTGCCTCATTCCACTTCAGTCTCTTAGACACCCATGTAATCATTGCACTCTCAAGACACATGGTGCATGAAACAAGGACAAACATATGATGAAAAACACATGTAGACAGCAGAGCCTCTTTAATAATATTAAACTTTAAAAATATCTAGAATTTAAAGGACACATGAGAAAGGTGTTCTGAGACTAAAGCCTTACAAGTATATAGTAATTTGTTAACCTGTACCAGTCTGATGGGGATGGAATGTGAAAAAAAAAAAAACTGATCATGACAAAAGCATGCAACCTCATTTGTCCAAAATGGTGAGATGGGCATACATTTATGGCATTTAGCAGACGCTTTTATCCAAAGCGACTTCCATTCCCCATCTACAGGGGACAGTCTCCCTGGAGCAACTTAGGGTTAAGGGTCTTGCTCAGGGACCCAGTGGTGGTGCTGAAGGTAGGATTCGAACCCATGACCTCTTGGTCCAGAGGCAAGTATCCTATACATCCATACATAGCTAGAACCGGCCCACTTGCCTTTACTTATTAGGTCATTCAACCAAAAACTCAGCCGATGGTGCTTTGAAGAACATGGAGTAACTGTGGAGTTCATCTGTGTTGGAAAGGCCAGGTCAATGACCCCTTTATAGTGCTGGTTTAACTGTGCTGGAGTGACTTTATGAGTGCCATTCCCTGATTATACTTCAATTCACACTGTAATCAACCAAAGAGCACTTGGCACTGTATATGGATGCAGGACCTGCTCATATATGTGGTTCTTACCTCTTTGATATTGACAGGCTGTGCAAAGATCTGTGCGGTGTCTTTTTCCTGCAGCTGATCCAGAGTGGAACGCTGCAGCATCAGAGCAGGAGTCAGCTGCAGCTCCATCACTGCCTGATGCACCTTCACCTGTAGGACACAGAGCGGGGCACAATAAAAACACAGTCAAAATGGCCATGGGTAATTTTGTCCCTCTCCAGGAAGTTACTTCCAGTCATACAAAAATCAGGCTTCTATCTACTTGACTGGGGAGAGACTTACAAACTATCCACTGATTCACTAACATTTCAAAATCATGTCAGTAATTACTTTTAAAATTTAACAAATTTCATACAAATATTTTGTGGTGTCTGGTTGTAGTGACACACAAAAAGGCATTTTTTGCTGTTATGCATGTCACATTTCACAAAAACAAGGGTAATTAATAGGGATGCTCCGATCAGGATTTTTGCCACCGATACCAAGTACCGATATGTTGTCATGGTGATCGGCCGATACCAATGCCGATTCTGATGCTTAATGTTTATATAACTGATATGAAAGCTCTTTGATCACCATTAACTTTATTTTTAAAAAAGTAATACTGAATTAAATGTTG
>JBBJLR010000018.1:14391339-14424686 GCA_037577145.1 Brachypetersius gabonensis
AGATAGAGAAAGAGAGAGAGAGAGAGAGAGAGAGAGAGAGAGAGAGAGAGAGAGAGAGAGAGAGAGAGAGAGAGAATTTAATTGGCCTTCCCAATGGTACTAAGGTCTGGTACTTCTTAATAACCGCTGAAAAAAATGGCCACTGCCACTGAAATTAGGTTTTGTGCTTCTGATTCTCATCTTTCATAGAATTCTGCAAGTAACTCTGCAGTAACTCTTATTTTCATTTGCTTGTTACAGATTTCCCCATATTAGGAACATGACATAAGTGACGCATTTTCAACATACTGTGAATTTAAAAGGCTATTCTGGAAACGTGCACACATTATGACAGAAACAAACAGTTTTGCAAATTATAGCTGTTAGGAAAAACAAGTTAATTTATGGTTTGGGCCACTTCTATTGGTGCATTTGTCATAAAAATACAGCATTTTGCTTTGACAGAAACATAAAGTAACTTTTAAAGTAAGAGTATTTTTTGCAATGGATGTGGAAACACGGGTTCCGGAAACACACACCAACATCAAGCAATTCTTTTAACGTCTTGCTTTTCCTAAGCAACATAATTTACATTTTGAGCAGGTAAAGATGGTGAAGTACAAATATAAGACAATTTTAAAAGTGACTGTTTTCCTGTGGAGCCACCATTATTTCCATGGCAAAGGTTGACATTTGCATGTTATTTACCTTTGTCGTTTACTAACTAAATAAAACACTACAGCTGCCCACGGACAAACCCTGGACAAGCTGCAGCACGCTGGTGCTACGCTAAAAACCAGCATGACAGTTCTCCTGACAGGGTCGACCGCTTGCTGTCCTTACCTGCTTCACTGGCCCTGGGAAACAGTGTGGAGAAATCTTTCCGAGGATAATGGGCAAGCGACCTCACATAGTTCTTCGCCTAATCTCCCAATGGAGATCAAAGACATAAAGGTAAGTCATAGTCACTGATCTCATTCGCAGTGGGCTGGGAAAGCTCATCCTGGTTCATACCAATATAAACAATATGTCTCTAACATCTCAATAATTCAGTGAAGAAATCTACATTTACATTTATCAGACGCTTTTATCCAAAGCCACTTCCATTCCCTAACTACAGGGCACAGTCTCCTTGGAGCAACTTGGGGTTAAGGGTCTTGCTCAGGGACCCAGTGGTGGTGCTGAAGGAAGGATTCAAACCCATGACCTCTTGATCTGGAGGCAAGCATCCCACCCACTGAGCTACCTCCACCCTACATCTAATCTACATTCCACATTTTACACAATGGCACACTTAGTATCTTGTGGTGTTTAATACATAGGCCTGTCACTATTCATTGTAAAAGTGATTGAGTGACTGATTATATTGACCATTAAAATGTACCAAAAACACTGTAAAAATGGGTTTAACTAAGCCATAATAATGCAAATTAGGAAGCCATTGTTTTAAAAATAAATAAATAAAACAATAATACAAGCACTATTTAGTTAAAAATACCTGGAGATGGTCTTTCTATCAGGCTCTGTTTCATTTTGCATAGAGAGCAGTGGGAGAATTTCCAACATGCATTACCATCATGCACCATAATCAACCCTAACCAAGTAATGGAGTTTAATCAAGTTCTCTTGACAGTCCTAGTCATTAACAGCAATTACGCCATGTTTCATTTAACATTGCTAACATCTGCTCTCCATATTTACTCATTAACAAGTTCGGGTATACTGTCCTATGAGTAAGTATTCGCCCCTCCTAAATTCCTCCGTTGTTGCATATTTTTTAACAAAATGGTCTCAGATCCTTCTACAAAACATAAGAGAAGCCGAACATGAGGAAGAGTAAACCAGTTGTTTGATCAGCAGCACCTGAATCACTTAAAAAGTATTTCCCCCTAAGCTTAACAACTGGCTATACTACCTTTAGCAGGAACAACCACAATCAAATGCTTCCTAAACCCGTAGATCAGTCTTTTACACTGCTGTGGAGGAATACTGGCCCACTTTTCTATGCCTAATGACTTTAGTACAGCTTCACTGGATTTAAACATTGTGCTGCAAAGACACATTGCAGCAGAGTTCAAATGAGGACTTTAATTAGACCACTGTTAGATCCTAATTTGGCTTCCTCTGAGTCATTCAAGGATAGAATTGCTCTTTCTACAGTGTTCACAGACTGCTTTCTTGCTGCAAAACCCAATTGCGCACAAGCTTCTGATCATGGACTGATGACTGGACATTCTCTGGGATGCTCAGATGTCCAGGAGGGCAGAATTGATGATACAGAGCAGTTTTAATGGCTCTATCAATTATGGAGCGTCGTCCAGGCCCTGAAGCAGCAAAGCATCCCCATCCCCTGACACCATCAGTCTTTCTGTTCTTTTTGGTTAGCAAAGGTGCTTGACATGAAACTCTCCCACAGAACCATTTTATTTCCCAGGCTGTTTCTAATTATGGAATCATCAAAACGGACCCTAGCAAGAACTGCAGTTACTTAGATGTTATGTTTGCTGGAGTCACAGAGCCCTCGAACGTTTTCAATAACCTTCTCATCCCTCACAGAATGTATTTTCTTCGAAAGGTTTCAATCATTTGATGTTGAGATTCAACAGGGCTGAGTGTAAACAAGCCGAGGTATGTCTCATTTTATAGACCCCAATTTTCAGGCTAAAAGTATCTGCACCCTCCAGATTTCTTTCATTTTTTCGTATTTGTCACACCTTACTGTTTCAGGTTGTTAGGTGAAATGTAATATAAAATAAAGATAAACTTAGTAACTATCATCTGGTTTTAATGGACAAGTTTGTTCCTTGAGTAAACCAAAGGACAATTAAAACCAGATGATAGTTGTGTTTACTAAGTAAATCTTTGTTTTATATTACATTTCACCGAACGATCTGAAACAATAAAGTGTGACAAATATGAAAAAATGGAAGAAATCTGGAGGGAGCAGATACTTTAGCATGGGACTGTGCCTTGCATGGTACCGTTAAAAACTGTCTTACCTCCTGACTTTCTAGTTTCTCAATGAATTCTGGGCCTGGCGTCCCTGTTACCTTCATTATTTGAGTAAGCTGGTCCATGTCTGGATTTTAAGAGTCAAACAGCACAACGGTTATCTGTGTAATTTTAGAAGCAGTGAATGCATTCCCAGGTTGTAAGTGAATAATGAAGGATACAGTCTTTTCCTTTGAAGAGTGTCTTTCCATTGAACATTTCTCCCATTATGCACCCAACCGACCAGATATCCACTAAAGAGGAGTAGATATTACAATAAATATTACACCAATATCATATTACAGGACATATTACGGTACTGACTATGTAGTACATCAGTAATAAATGTGAAAGTAAAAATCTGCTGTTTCTTGAAAAATGAGATGTCTTAGATGGAAAGATGGAAATGTGAGTAATGTTCTCCTGGTACTGTAGGAGGGGAAGGAATTTAATAAGTAAACAACCCTTGGTTTACAGGCCCTTAATCAACCACTGCAGGAGTCGTTGCTTGTGACTTCCTTAAGAGATATGGAAAAACACTTTACACTGGAAAAACAAAAGTAGATTGATTGATGTGGCGCATCAAATTAGAGGACTTGCTTTTCCCAGTGTTTGTCTGTTCATGTGAAGAAAAACTAAAATTAGAGTATGTGTATATGTGCGTGTGTATGTGTGTGTGTGTGTGTGTGTATATATATATGTCTAGAATGTAGTCAATGATGAAATTTATGATTCTTAACTGTTTATTGTATTAGTTACTTTTGTATATAAAATAACAAAAAGCAATATCTCATGTGAATGAATGTTTTTAGGCAATAGGTTTATATACAGTACTGAGCAGACACTCCTATCCATAGTGATTTACAAAGGTAAGTGAGTGCAGTGTTAGGAATCTTGTGCAACTAATTTAAGAGGTAATCTGTGGCAGCGATGTTTCTGTCTGAACATGGAAACCTAGGCTGCTGAGTGTTTCCACTCATCCTGTGATCCTGTACTCCGTTAATTACACACACCACTCAAACGTCAAACGTTTTATAACACCAACATTTTTCTGTTTTTTTGTATTGAAATTCATGCGCTTCAATGTGGAGTTTTTGCTTATTCTGCAGAAAGTTCTTCCCAACTATGTTGCAGAAGTTCCCATAAGTGTTGCTTTGCTTTCACTCTTCTGTCCAGTTCATCCTAAAGCAGCTCGATGGGGTTTAAGTCTGGAGACTTATTGTTTTCCATCTTGTTCTTTTTTCTAAGTTAGTTCTGGCAGAGCTTGGACTTATATTTTGGGTCACTATCTTGCTGTAGAATTAACCCGACCAACGAGGCACACACCAGAGGTAAGGTTTCCCACTTCTGGGTAGCCTCATGTGACTGAGTGAAAGAAATGAATAGCATGCATAGATAGCATGAATGACACCTCTGTTAATATTTCTTTGTGTTGTTATGGCCACAAAGAAGCCACTTAAGGAAAAAAGAAACGAATCAACACAGTTACAAATTTGGCAGCCTTCAAAATGAAAAATGAAAGTTGTAATTCCCCTCCTACAGCTTCAGAGACATTTTACTAGCAGCTTGCAGTCCTGATTCACTTGAGAAATGTTTGCCAGAACGTTTCCAACCTCTACATGTATTACTGAAGTACTGGATACTGTTTAATATTCAATGCACACAATTCCAGTAAAGGTTTAAACACCTAACTAAATATATACATAAAATCTTAAAGATATTTTGATCTAAGTGATCTCAAAGATTAAGCTCAAATGTCTACAACATGATGCTTATTAAAGTAAGACCAGAATTAGTTTTTCATGGTCTCAAATGTTGAGCATATGTGGAGCTTCTTTAAGCCTGTAGGAAAAACCTCCTATGTGCCACGTCATAGGACTGCATGAGGTATGCAGAGAGTGTGTAAGGATGCATCAAGGCAGATGTGGGCTACTATGAAAAACCTAAATATGAATTTTTATTGAATACTTTTTGTTGACTGAACAATTATATTTGTTTTTTTTTTTCAGGTAAGTTCATGTATCCAAACCTTTGACTGGCACTGTATATCATCCCTGTCTTTTTTTTACATTAGAAAAGCTCAGCTTCAACTTTTTTTCTAAAAAAAATGCAGTTTTACATCTCTTCTTGGGGATCCAAGTTGTATTTCTGACAGTGATGATATATGCACTGAACAGGCAGTGACAGTGATGCTGGCATTTGGTGTGAATAATTAAGGGCTAGTCATGGATGAAATTACACTCAGCCTTTTACAGTCTAGTCCTGATCTTAATCTGAGTCTGGTAAACCAACCCTAAAGGTGTAAAGTGTGTAAAGGTGTAATGGTTGTCTTGCCTGTCTGGGTGTAGTGCATCCAGTTTAGAATGACCTCAGGCGCTCGATACCATCTCGTAACAACATAACCTGTCATCTCTGCATCTGCATGCCGCGCCAGGCCGAAGTCCAAGATCTGTACCCGTGGCAACAAAACCCCATCAACACCTCCTACATCTCCATACGTTCAACCATGTCATTATCATGAAATGAACCAACATGAAAAACTCCAACCCCAACAACAGTTTCAACATCATCAACTTCTTCCCACTCCCCAAAAAAGAAAAAGGAGTGATGCTAACTGACCTTAAGCTCACAGTCCTGATTTACAGCCAGGTTTCCTGGTTTAAGATCCTGCAAAATACATCCAAATATTACTGCATGTAAAATATTTAAGTATAATTTGCAGTGGGTTAGTCACCTTATATGTTCATCTCACAAATGTACATTTCTTTTAGAACTCATTTTGCACATATAAATATACACAATATGTTCACTGGACCATCACTCCTGTGCAAGCTTATTCAATAACCCATTCCAAAACCATGCTTTATAATATGGGTTTTTTGGAGTTGTGTGATTTTATGCAGACTACAGCGTTGTAGTTGAGCTGCAGATACTCATAGATGCTTCCGTTGTACAATTCTAGCACTTAGAGTTGGGCAAAACTAACAGGGCAGAAATGACTCAAACTGACAGTTTTTTTATACACCTTTTAGCAACAAGTATAGTTTGAACACACTCAGAAATAAGGAAGGGTGTCCACATACCAGATTGGATTTATATATATATATATATTTTAGGGCTGGAAAAGTTAACACGTTATTATTTTTAAAAAATCCTTTTATTTAATATGGAGACCCAGCAAGTGTCCAGTGGACTTTAGACACAGACCACGCTGTATAGCACCAGTCACCATATCAGAGACAGAATCAAAATCAGAATCACGTTTATTGGCCAAGTATGTGAGCGACACATACAAGAAATTTGATTCCGGTCGATGGTGTCTCTTAAGTACAACAGTATAAGACAATAACAATAGCTAAAAACACGTGTGTACATGTGCCCACACCACATACATATGTCTCTTCCAGAACTGCTGCTGCTCCAAAAGGCCAATCAACGCAATTCTGATTCTTATTCTCTTCTGAGCCTGATGAAATTACGTCAATTGATGTTGGCAGCCATTCTAGTGTTAATAACACTGCATTCAGATTTTTTCATATGGAGTTCCATCTTTGCAGCTGCTATATGTATATATTTGCATGCATATGTATAAGATTATTTTTTTGGAAAAAAACGTTGACAGTACTGATTGTCATTAATAAACAAATCTGCACAAATCAAACATATTTGTCTACTCCTATGTTGATAAGAGAATTAAAAACAGTATGTTTAGGGCAGACTTAAAGGTGCGATTAATTGCGTGTTAACTATGGCAAACATGAGATTAATCGTGATTAACTACGTTAATCTACTGACAGCCCTAATATATATAAATATATCTTATAAATAAATACAATAAATCAATTACATTTTCATGTTTTGTGGTGTCATTTAATTCTAAAAGACTGACCCTGAAAAGGAACCGATTTAAAGAAAAGAAACATGAAAAAATAAAAATGTATTTTTTGCAAAGTATTCAATAGACTTTTTTACTAACAAGGAAACAGTTGGCTTACAACTGACATATACCATTTAAAAAATTCACATTTTCTTGATGAAATACCCCCTCAGTACTTTTTGTCAGACTGTGGAATTGTGATCAAAACAATTATAAAGAAAACTACAGATTTATTGACAAGCACAAAATAGGCAAAGGCAAAATATACTAATATACTATCCATGTATTAGGACTGAGGATAAATAGTGAGTTAACAGAAGCTACATCATTCGACACAAACATTGCCTAAATAAGAAAGTCTCTCAAAACTCATTGTCAGAGCAAGAAGAAAACTTGTGAAGAAAACCACAGAGCAGCCAAGAATCACTTTCATGAACGTGCAGCAGCCAACAACATCAAGGTCTCTGCACACACTGGCTGGGAGGTGTCTAAAAAAAGCTGTCACCATAAAAAAACAACATGATAGCATATCTTAAGTTCGCCAGAGTAAATTCTGCGATCAGACGAGACAGAAATAGAGCTTTTTGACCAAAATGTATAATGTAATATGTGTCACAAAACCCAGCCCATATGAATATCAGTAAATTTAACGTATATAGTACTGATCTCCTAAGTACCATATGTGTTGTTAGATTCATTTAACTGTAAGCTACTTATCTATAGTATTTATACCCAGGAAATTCCATTCAATCTAAACTACTTATCTATAGTATTTATACCTAGCATTTGTATACATATATATCACATAGTGCATTTAATGTAGAGTTTTTTTCAACAGATTTTATTGGATTCATTTTTTTTTATTGTTTGTCTCTGTCTGCCTGTGCAGTCATAATTTCTTCCGAGATCAATAAAGTTTTTTTATTCTAATTCTCAACAACCACCATTCCAACAATGAAGAATGGTGGTGGCAGCATCATTTGTGGGCATGTTTTTTTCTAACAGGGGTCTGATCATCTTGTCAATTGAAGGACGGCTTTACATTTATATTTATGGCATACACTTATGCAGAGCGACATGCATCAGTGCTTAAGTAGTTCACATATGTTTCTTAACCCTGTAAAGCTAAACTTAAAGCAATGTCCGCTATTCAACAAGTTACTGCACGGTTGGTACACCTAAACAACACTTGTCAAACAATACCTGAACACATGTCAAAGAAAAGTCAGAAGTTAAGACAAAAGTAAGGAAGGAATGGGGGAGGATTTTTTTATATGGTGTAAAAAGGTGGAGATACGGCAAGAAAAAACTGAAAACACTAAAGGTCAATCATCTCAAGCAGAAACCAAACCAAAGTAGTGCAGGAGAGAGAAGTGGTTGAAGAAATAAAAGCTGAACGTTCTGCAATAACAAAGTCAGAGTCCAAACCTCAATCCAATCAAGACTCTGTGGCACTACTTGGAAATCCAACCATTGTGAACAAGCTGGAGCAAATCTGCCAGGAACAATGAATTAAATTCACTCCCAAACAGTGTGCCACGCTGGTAGAAACCTATAGACTAAACCCTAACGGGCTGAAAGCTGTTATTTCATTAAAAGTGGATCCAGTCTAAAGGCGCTGAAAGCTTACGACAGCAACATTTTAAACATTTGAACAACATTGTCAGCAACATTTAAAATCTGCTAACAAATAATAGATTTCTACTTAATAAACATACAGACAGGAACAATCGGCGCAAATGTCATCTGCTGACATTTAAGGAAGTTGAACACTTCTGCAATCTGTAATTGTATATTATATGTATACTGTGGTATGTGTCCTGTCCTTATTCCTTGTATAGTAATTCTTAATATTACTTTTATACTTGTGTTCTCTTTTTGTTTCTTGGACATTCATCCAGTGTCCCTACAGTTGTTTGTAACACCCCTGGACAAATAACATGCTGTGTTGATTTTACTAAAAATGAATGTAAATGTGTATTTGCCTGATCGTCCCCTTCTGTTTTAATTTTATACAAATTCATATGGCAAAACAGTTCTGATATGGGAGTTTGTGTTGATGCTCGAGGTGTCAGACATCATGCTGAGCTTTGTTTGGTGCCTCTATGTCACATAGAACCAAAGTAATGGCCAATTTTCTTTTATTTTAGGCCTTTTTAAACAAACAGAAAAAAACAGAAAACAGAGAGAACTTTCAGGATAGTTTCAGGAAAGAGCAGCAAACGCTGAGCATGTAGGAGAGCAAACCATTTTTATTTGTACTAATATTTATTTTTACTAATATGCTCCGATTTCTGAGGGTTAAGCGGATAATCAGTAACTGTGTAAGTCAATTAACCAGGGGCTTTCAAACATGTGTACACTCCGGTACATCAGTAATATCCATGGATTTGTGTCTCCATCAGTGGTGATGAGCAGGACCTAACATGAAAAAACTAATTCCCGTATCTGACATGTTCCAATAAAGTGATTCTCATTCTGATTCACAACTGGAGGGTGGAGTGCCAAGACCTTTGTTAGTTCATATTCCTGGTAACATTAATTATAATCCCATTTAAAATGATCCCATTTAAAGACAAAATTCTTAGGATTTCCTGTAATCTTCTAGCAAAATGGAACACTTTGACTGTCACCCTGGATCAGGAGCAGGGAACAATTTCCCAATAATATTGTGTTCCCCATTGTAGCACCCACACACATTACTAAGTAAAATGGCTCAACTAGCTCAGAGACCAATCTTAATACTGAATTTCAGAAGGAAATATAAGCAGTTTTACTCTCATATGGTAATGCTTTTATTTAACTTCGGTTTGTATAAACAGCTTACAGCATTATATAATCAGAGTAAATGGACAGATTTTTAAATGCAGTATGAATATTGTAAGTCAGTTTTATTCCAGTTAAAAGTCTTTTTCTAATGAGTGGAAGCCGCTGCCGCAGAGTGCTTCCAGTCCACATCTTGCCAATCTACATTCTTGCTCTGTCTGAGCTTCCAGCGCACCTGAACCAGTGACCTAAAAGAACCGAAGGGTTGACTTGGAGCATGTGGCTCCTGGAACCAAATAATAGTGTGGATTAACTAGAGAACTTCCTCGAGGACTGGATTGGAAACTTCGACTGCATAATGGAACAGCACGTACAAAACAAACTTCTTTGGTGTTTAACATTTAAACTCTACATTTATTATTCAGTAACTAGTATTAATTACTTGCTTCTATTAAATGAAGGTGAGTAGTCGACACTTTTCAATATATTGTTGTGAAACTTTCCTTTTTGTACACAGGCTTAAATACAGCTTGCAGAGTCAGCAGGACAGTGAAGAACAGTTCTGAACATGCAAAGATTGGGTCACACCTTACAGGAAACCGCCCACTGCATTACCTTAAATGCCATGCCTGGGGTGGAATGGCCTGGTTATGATGCATCAAAGCATTGAAATCCATCTTTCCATCTCCATTGAAATCCATCTGACATCTGCATTGTTCAACTTTCTGCACTCACTTTTCCTCATAATCAACACAGAATATAAACTTACTGTTTAAATACCCAGATCTTTCTAGCCATGTTGCTTATTTAGAAACCGGAACGCACATGTGGAGCAGCTGAGATTACCTGAAAGACCTGTCTTTGGTTTTGCAGATCTTTTAAGGGGAGATTACATAATAAATACAGCGAAACAAAATGCTGTCTGTATGCTTCCAAGGAAGCTTGGTTGCTTTTTGAAATATATAGCTGGAATGCAAAGCACATTAATAAATACTGTGAACAAGTACAATTATTTATAGCAAATATGTACACACACGTATAAACACATTTTTCCCTTTCTTAGCTATGAAGAAACCATTTCAGATGGATGAGAGTTTGCTGTGATAGAGAGGAATCAACAGCTCATATTGGTTCAGTCAGCTTTTGAATGTCACGAATATAATTTCACTCTGACTAAAGCGGGTTACTGCGAAAAACAGCAACACGTGGTGTGTGTTTCTTTAATTCAACCATGTGTTGAAATCGTGATTACTGACAGATGCCGTTTATTCACTGCCAAACACTCACCCTGTGAATGATGCCAGCACTGTGAATGTACTGTGGAGAGACATAAAAAAAAAGAAGGCATTAGAGTTAGTCTACAAATATTAGTTATGCTAAGTATGAATGTTTAAGAGTCTGATTTAAACGAGGGATTATTGTAGGGGGTTTTAAGCATTTTTATGTTCCCACTGTGAATGTATTAAGAAACACTATGATTTAACAGGGGAATTTGCCTGCCAGCTCGGCGAAAGCCTCTGTGGAGTTACCTTCAGTCCGCAGAGCATCTGATATACGAGGAACTGCACGCGGTCTTCTGAGAGCAGCCCTCGGACCTTGGACAGGTCTGTGTACATGTATGGCATCACTAGGTAGCTGAAATAGAGAATCAGTGAGATCTGTTAAACGTTCCTTTTTGTTAAATCCAGTTTTTTCTGTTGGCATGAATTTACAACTAAATAAAGAACAGTGTTGGTTAACACCTTAAAATCCCAGGCGCACTCCATCATTACATGTATTATTTATTAAATGTATAACGTGACTAAAATTAAATTCTATTACTTTCACAATGTCACCATGTCCAGTCTAGAAGAGCTCTAAAAATAGCTGTTTCTCCATTTCTGATGAGGATGGGTGACTGACAATAGCGAAGCCACACTAATACTCAGCTAATGACATACTGTTTGGTGCAGCTTCTCAACTTTGGCAGTTTAATGTGGGGTAAAGAGACATATTGAAAAGCAAAAAGTTCAGAAAAGTATTGACTGAACAACTCCTGAAGCCATAGAGGTGTGTAATTAAAGTCTGAACCCACTGGTCTAGTGGGCTGAAGGGTTAGGGGGGAATTTTTCTGATCAATATTATAACTGATTTCTGTAAATAAAGGTCTAGGTGAATTATTTTTGCCCAGAAGGCCTGAATATATTTTTAGGTCTAATGCTGATCTCAGCATGCCAGATTGCCAGATGTGGTTGTGTCTACAGGCTCTGACTCTTGCAGGCTCCATGTTATTTCTTCTTATTTCCCACTTTATACTTTATATAAAACTTTGTAACAACTTTTTATTTGCAACTCAATTAAAAACCACTTGTCTCTCCACACATAACACTGTATGAACTTAAACCAGTGTGTTGTTTTGGCCTAAAAGACCTTATTCATTTAAAGCTTACTGCTGGCTTACATCAATGAAATCTTGAAATTTTATTATCCTCAAGAAAATTGTTATTGCTATTTATCAAACTGACGGTTACAGACTGAAAGCCACTCAGTTGCTATGAGGAAACTCATTTTACTCACAAGTCCTGAAAGGTTTCCAGGCGGTTGGCAGGTGTGAAGACATCCAACAGTCCGATCACCTGTATCATTTAAGGAAAGAGAGGAGGGATTTTTAGACGAAATTAATCGACTGTTTTGCTGCACACCTGACTGTGGATTGTTATACCATTATGTAAAGACACCACAGCTATCATATGTCTATGCAGGCCAGGAAAATATCACAGACAAATGACTTAGATGATCATGAAACAATGGGTTTCTCATAGTAATGTATCACAAAGCCCATTTATCCAGGCTATTAAAGTCTGTTTCTTGTTCAGAAAGGGCCTGTCTCAACTTGAGCATTGAATGAGTTCCCAGATGATGACAGATTCTTAACCAGGTGTGAATCACAAATGTTGGTCTTGAGCTCCTGGACTCAGGCAAGACACCACCAGTCCTGGCTGATATGAAGCAGGTAATGGAAAATAGCCAGCTTCCAAATAAATCTGTTTTTCCTTTAGCCTATTTAAAAACCATGTAAACCCCACTTGGTTCTGTGGGATCAAGGCTTCTTTAGTAAAGGCTATGGTTCTAAATTCAACAGTGAACCAGGAAGTTTGAAAATGGTTCTATACAGCACCAAAAAGATCTTCAAATAAGCCTTTTTTTGATTATATAGAGCTGGGAAGTTTGTGAATTCATATTAAGATCAAAGATCATGTAATAAATGAACTTTCATAAGAGTTTTATATATCTTTTTAAGTATGAATGAGTATACTCCTTAGTCTCAGTGACCAAACAACATATTTTTTAAGTTTTTTTTGACAATATTCTCTTTTTTCCCCTCAAAAAAGGAATTAATTTTTGAGCTAATATTAGTTAAGATTTTGGCAGTTTATTCATAAGCTAATTACGACTTGCTGATAGACACTGATGATAACTAGGGATGTAACAATGCAAAATACTGCAGGGATAATAATAGGGAATAATAGGAATACTGCAATGCAAAAATGGAGAAGAATGAGAATTCTATAAATTATACTATCAATCGTGCTTGTATTAATACGCGAGACAGGGACTCACCCTGGGCGGGGAACGAGCTCACACACAAACCTATGTTCAATTTAGAATTCCCAATTCACCTGACATGCATGCATTTGGACTGTGGAAGAAACCAGAGACCCCAAAGGAAACCCATGCCACAACGAGGAGAACATGCAAACTCCACACACACACAAGACTAGGAGTGTGTCCGAAATCACGCCCTTGCGAACTTTTAGTGCGCGATTTTAGCGCATACTGCGCTCACACTGAAAAGTACCCGGATGATGCACTGAAATCAGCCAGAAAACACAGTGCGGAACGATGGACACTATGCGCACTAAACGGGTGCCATTTTGACCACGTAGCGGAGGGGGCGGGACTTTCAACGTGTTTTCGAGTTGAATAATGGCGGCAAACAGTGAAATACAAGCCCAAGCGGAGGCAGCTGGTTCGTATAAATGTGAGTAACGATAATAAAATTATTTTACTAATGTACACTGCGGTAAAACCGGCAGATATTTTGCCTGCTGGAGAATCGCCAGCAAATGTTAGTCCGTCACTTCCGATATCAATATGTTCCGTTTAGGACAGCACTGACCCACAGCAGTGCGCACTACAGAAGGCAGTGCGCAGTGCACACTACGCACAAAATGCAAGAGCGCAATTTTGGACACACCCCAGGACCCGGATTTGAACCCCCAACCTTGGATGTGTGAGGCACAACTACCCACTGCACCACTGTGGGGCCCGTATTTGTATCTGTGAAACAGATCGACTCATGGTCTGAGTGTATGTCTGACTGGACCAGTAAACGCCCTTTAAATCAATCAGTACACAAACATCTCTCTACACCAATGGATAGTGGAGGCAGCTACACAGTGGTGGACATGATACTCCCATTTCACATGCAGATATTTGTGAATATACAGGACATAAACAGCATGCATGATTATATCGTAATAGACAGTAAACCCTTTGAGGCACTATGGAGTGAAAGTACTAACTATACTTTTAAAATCCTAACTGCAAAGGTCCAGTGCTGCAGCAAATTTCCATTCCAACAAAGCAGGAAAACACCTGATTAATCACTGAAGAATGAGACTAAATGATTAAACAAGTGGAATTCAGATGAGCTCTGGCTGGATAGGAATTAAAAATTGTTGATATGGCGACCCCTTACACATTGGACATGATTGGTCTTGCCTTTAAGTACATTTCATGCCCTGTGAGTATATGCAATATAATATAATATAATATAATATAATATAATATAATATAATATAATATAAGAGTACAAGTTACACATTTAAGATTTTGCAAAGTAAATATTTTGTTTAGACTAGTAGATGGTATTATTATTGTTGTTATTATGATGGTTATGATTATGATTATTATTATTAAAGTAGTATTAGTAGTGGTAGTAGTAACCCCTGCATAATTCCATTATTACATATTATTAAGACCTCTGCTAGTACTCAAAATCTCAGCTTCAGTAGTCTATTTTTCATCTTCAACTTGTTGAAATTAAAACTGAGATTTTTGTATTATCACAGACTGGCAGACACTGTAGTGAAGACTTTTTCGACCACCTGCTGGTCTAGTAGTGACCTTGATGGTGTCCTTCTTATTCTGTGGCCTGAGGACATTTCCAATAAAAGTGAAAGAAAGAAAAAGAAAGAAAGCACAGAGTGAACATACATTTTCATGTTTCATGTGCTTCAGCAGCCTCAGCTCTCGGTAGGCCCTCTTTGCAAAGATCTCGGACTGGAAGGGCCTGTGCAGCTTCTTGATGGCCACTTTCTCTTTGGTTTTGTCATTGATGGCTGAGCTGAAACAGATGTGGGCAGAGTTTGAAATGAGAAAAGGGGTGTAAATATTACCACGGACCAGTGATGGCTATAAACACTCCATACCACCACAGCTTTTAGAATATATCTGCCCATTCCTTTTGAACCAGAGGAAGAATGAAATAAGTAAAAAACAAAAATAGATTTCTATCAACGCTAAATGTAACAAATTCCTAGGGAATCTTTTTTTCCCCAATGGCACTGGAGAAACATACACTTATATGTTTATTTATTTATAAATCTACACACATACACAAAGTCAAAAGTGTGTGTGGCACTGGTATGACTTTGTCAAGCACAGTGGTGTTAAAAAAAAAGGCACAGCAGTGTTTTACACACATCCTTGACACCGCTGGAATGAAATAGTCCATCAATCAAATACACAAAGGGCTCTGTGGCCACAAAATGATCACTGATGCATGTTTAGAGGAAGACTAAATGTGCAGCAGCCAATGAGCTAAAGACCATAACTGGAAACCACCAAAAGTGCATCTATATGGCAGGTTGTGTATGAATGCAAGTGCAAGTCATTGAAAATAAGTAGCTGATTTTCTAAGTAAAAACGCATGCTGCACTGAAAAAAGTTCAAATATAAAATGTGGTCACATTTTATGTATCCACATCATCTACAGAGAACACACTTTTGAATATACGATTGTTCATTAGGAACAATCAGCCTGTGCAAATATTAGGGCACATTTCATCTATAGATTTCCTGGTATGTTACAACAAAGCAAATAAAGCAAATAAATATAAACTGGGCACTAAAAGTTGCATAAAAATAACAGTTTAACATTACTATCTGTGAAGGAGGTGTAAACTAATTTCTCAATAGGAAAGTTAACAAAACATATTACTGGATTTTTCTACCAGTGCATGGAACTATATGCACTCTTTTGTACTGCACTGTTACAACATGAATAAAAAAGTTATCATCACAATGCCAAGGCATATTTTTAGAATTTGGCAAAGGATGTGCTTTTAATTTGAAGCGTAGCCTTGCATAAATGTCAAATTGCAAATTATGGTTGCCTGAAGGGCGCTGAGAGTGTAAGTGTTTGTAGGTTGTCTCATGTTGAAAAGGCAAAACAAATATCTTCAACCTTGGTACATTTGGGCTGTATGAAGAATATTTCACTGTAGATCTGGGCGATATGACAATATGATACTGTTATTGTGATAAATTATTCATTTTTTGGAGTATATCCCCAAATCTTTGTGATGATATAATGAACAGATTTCACTAAAGGCTGACCTGCTTATTTAGACACAGAAGTGTGCAGTAGTTGAATAATTGAATAAATGTTAAAAATGACTTTTTAAATGTGGCACTACTGTTTTGCAGGTGCAGTTGGTTACATACTGTTATACACATTAAGAATCATGAAAATGTAATATGTTCCTAAATCTGTCTCTCAATCAATCAATCAATCAATCAATCCAGCAATACATAAGACAAAGTTTAGAGGGTACCTTTTGCAGTGCTGGTTTCATCTTGCAAACAACATGGTTTTTACAGCCCTTTAGAGACGTTTTCGAGACTCGAGACAAAGCTTCAGTGGTTTCGATAACCTAACAGGAAGTGTATGAGCGCCAGTTGTTGGGATGTAAGGTTACATTTGTGTCATATAAATGTTTTTGGACACAAAACCTCACACCAGAACTGAAACTGGCTGAACTCCTAACACTCACTTGCACTGTGTATGTGTGTTATTCGCCACTGAATAGTATGACTATAACAAAGACCACAGATAGTCCAAGCCCTCTAGCATTTCACAAGAAAAAAGAGAATGGTTTCAGTGTGCCTGCTCCTGCCACAGATACTTGAGCCCCTAGTGAAGGCACATGATATCAGGCTGCATGTCCAAATAAAACAAGCCAGAGGAACATGGAAGTCGGCTGCACAGAAAAGCCCAGGGAGTAAGTGAAACGGGCGGGGGAACTTCTCAAAATATTTCACAGAAGTAGTCTAAGGGCTGAAACATGCAAACATGGCCTTCAGGAGAAACATTCAAACATCCAAACAAGAGATTATCACAGCGTCTCAGCACCATTCGTGGGAAGACACAACCCAGGCCTTGATGCTTTACATACAACCCTTCCAAACAAGTCTATGAGGGAAACCAGAATAGCCTTGGTTCTAATGCATGGAAAAACTCCTGCTGCTAGGCAGTCAGATAGCAATCTATCCATCATCTGTCATGTAACAAGGCCATACTTATGTAAAAGCAAGAAAAGATAATAAACACTCCATGGAAATTCAGGCTGCTATGCTGTTAGACAGTAAACCTGAAAGGGTCCTATATTTTTCAAAAAGGATAAAAAGTGAATGGCTAATTAAGTTCTGGCTGTTGTGCAATAGGATGGCAGATTTGTCACGCAATGGTTATGAAACAGCAAGTCGGTGAGGTGGAGAATCTAAGACATATAAAAATCTTAATAACAAAAATAATGGTGTTGCATAATCAGATGGAAGTCCCGAAGGCTGCATTTGTAATACAGCTGCAAGACGACGCGTTTAAACTAGAAAAGGGAAGACTGAGCAGCAGATGTTCCTACAGAATAAGCAGCCAGGGGATCTTACTCACCACACGGTGCCATAGGCTCCAGTCCCGATCTGCTTAAGACGCACGTACTTGTCCGGAACCTCCCAGACGGTGCTGTTGATCTCCTCCCGCGAGAACCCGGGTTGAGGCTCCATGGAGACGGATCCCGTTCTACCGAGACACCCTGCCTGGCCTGAACCGAACCTGCATGGTGAGCACGACGTGAAGCCCAGACTGAAGGTCTCCTCTGCCGAAGTCGTCCTACAGCTCGGAGTGACGTCATCCGCCCCCACCGCACGCCCACTTTCTCCCCCGTTTGAACCGGCGCCACTTTCATATGTGAGTCATTGCAGCACTGATCCTCTCCTACCCTTTTTGGGGGGCCTTCCTTGTTAACAGTCCAGAAAATTCTAAACTAAGATCTGGAGTTCTGGTGTTTACCTCAGGTCCCCCATCACCTGCCTCACAGCTCCTCAGGGCTTACAAGGCATTCCTGAAGGATTTGGCCCTAACCACACACTTTTCTCCTTTCCTTACTACACAATATAGACAAAAGTATCGGCACGCCTGATCATTACGCTAACAGAGACTTTAATTACTTTAATAGTCCCTCTTTGCAGCTGTACCAGCTTCCACACTTCTTGGAAGGCTTTGGAGTGGGAATTTGTATCCATTTATGAGGTCAGGGACTGATGCTGGACGAGAAGGTCTGGTTCACACACTCTGTTCCAGTTCCTCCTAAAGGTGCCGGATAGGGTTGAGGTCACGGTTCTGTACGGGCCAGTCAAGTTCGTCCACATTGAACTCATACAGCCATGTCTTGATGGACCTTGCTTTGTGGGACAGTCATGCTGGAACAGAAAAGGTTCTTCTCCAAACTGTCAACAAAGTTTTTAAAGGATGGTGTTGTCTAGAATGTCTTGGTATGCTGGAGCATTAAGAGTAAGCTCTTCACTGAAGGTAAGGGGCCTAGCCCAAACCCTGACAAACAGGTGTGTCCCAATATAGTGTACATTGCTGATCACTCTAATGGTTCTTTATTTGTTCTTTAAATGTGTATTTTTGTGTTTTGTTTTGTCACAAACTTTGCAAAGCGACACTGTGATCGTGAAAGGCACGATATGAGTGAAAGGTGATCCACGCTATGAAGAATATGACAAGGCTCAAAATCACCTCCCTTAATTTACCATGAGACACTGAACTCAGTCCTTCCAGTGTGTGCCAGGAGAAGTGAGTTTCTCAGGGATGATGCAACCACTTCCATTCCCTTCAGACTGCCTTTCAGTCTAAAAATACATTTACCTCTTTTTAGATTACCATATGGCTCGAGCCTTCTTCTAGAAAGACTGGACCTCCTATCATGTCACCAAATAGTCATTTTTAATGTTAATATTCTGGCTACACACACACACACACACACACACACACACACACACACACACACACACACATTATAACTATATTTATGTATGTATATGTATAGTTGTATAATATATCAACATACAACATATAATGTTATCAACATATAAACATGTATTATGTTCTCAACATACAAATAGCTGAGACCTATGATTGTCAGTGTGAGTTATGTTTAATTTCAGGACCTCTAATTACACCATTTCTAACAGTACACATTTTAAACAGCCTATGATGAAACAAGTCACAAAAGAAATTCATCCTGAATGTCAGTTAGGGACTGATAACGGACGAGAAGGTCTGGTTCACAAACTCTGTTCCAGTTCATCCTAAAGGTGCCGGAGGGGTTGAGGTCAGGGCTCTGTACGGGCCAGTCAAGTTCATCCACATTGAACTCATCCAGCCATGTCTTTATGGAGCTTGCTTTGTGTGACAGTCATGCTGGAACAGAAAAGGTTCTTCTCAGCCTATAATGAAACAAGTCACAAAAGAACTTCATCATGAATGATGGTGTGCTGTTGGACTGAGCGGCTTGTGATGACTTGCCGTGTTCCTCTGATTCAGCGAGGAATTTCTGCTCAACAGCTCCTACACGCAAGACGGCTGGTTGCATCACATGCAGAGGTTTCCTTCATTCAGGGTGGCCAGCGGGTCTCGTGCATTCCTGCTATTCACGTCTAAAAAAGCTGAATGGGAAGAGATAGGATTGGCTGTAGATACGTAGCTAGTGGACGGTGCCCATTGGCAGTCAGTGACAGAACTGCATTCAAAGCACTCCTGTACAAGCACAAGAATGAACAGTGGTGTCAGATCACTCACTGAAAATTACCAGAGCAAACTCATTTTTTACTTCCAAGTATTCAAACTGCGCTTGCTTCGGTTACCTTTGTTGCTGCTTTTGAAAGATTTATGGAAAAATAGATGGAAACACATCATTATCCCCAACATTACTGTGCAGCAGTAAATTAGTTCCAGGCCATTTATGAGATTAAATGCATTCTGTTCTTTCTCAGGTCTTACTATTAGATAGAAACAAGAGACAGTTATGGATAGCACAGCTCTTAGAGAATATTGCATTCCTGCTTTAGTCCTATACTACAAAATCATGTTTTGCTTTGTGCGCTGTGAAACCTAATGCAATAGCATACAAAAAAAACCCCGACCACACTTTCTTTCCCCACCAGGTTTCAGATGTGAGTCAGTAGAGCTTTTGATTGGTGCAAGAGAGAAAAATAAACTCGAGCCTATGCACCGTGCCTTGCTGATAGAGACAGTGTTAAAGAAACAGTTCTCCAAAAACATTTTCAGTCAATAATTTTGATGTTTGCTGAAAGCTGCTGCATTTAAATGTGAAATAAAGTAAAAGATATCCTTCCATAGGGCCCTACGACGTCACATCCTTTGGTTAACGTATGAAACTTGTATGCTGAAATAAAACATGCATTCCTACTCCAAGTCAAGTAGAGCTTTATTGTCATCCAACATAGAACACATCAGAACAGCAGGACTCAGACAGACGTATAAAAGGATAAAAAACACAATTAACCTATATAACTATAAATATATTTGAGTTTACAAATACCTCACCTAAAAAATAAAACATTATATATATTTATATATAGCTTAACTGCACTCAAATGCAACAATCTACAACATTCAAACAGTAAAGTAGTCCTTGTAACTTGTAAGATTACATGGAATGTGTGCTTTATCTGGTCTTTTGAGCAACACTGTAACAGTTGGAGAGAAAGTACATCTGTGTATTTGCAGTTCACTATAGTTTCTGTTCCCTGTATTGATCTTTGTTGCATGGAAGCAAATGGGAGGGAAATTTGCCACTACACTGCATTCTGGGTTAGGGACAGAAAAATGTGAGTGTACAAGATGCAGCAGCTTTCTGTACAGTGTGTGGGTAGGCATGCATGTGTGTGATCAGCCAGGGGCAGCTGGTGGCCTAGTGGTTAGGTAGTTGCCCCTACAATCAGATAGTTGTGGGTGCCAGTGGCACCGCAGAGGTAGCCTTGAGCAAGGTAGCGTCCCCACACACTAATCCCCGGGTGCTGCGTCGCTGGCCGCCCACTGCTTCACTCTGTGAATGGGCTGAGAGAGAATTTCACACTGTTCATACAAATTCATGATTACCAAACACCTGCATTAGCTCAATAATGTCCATACCCAAACTGTTACACTGAGTTCACCACAGCACATAATACAATATGAATAAAATATGGCTACATTTTTATCACTTTATCTAGTCGTTTTCACACATGAGACTCCTGATTTTAATAAAACAGTAGAAATTGCAAATTGGATTAGTAATGAAAGTATGATTAGATGTAATGGTAGTAAACAGAATTTCATCATTTTTGCCCAGGGGTGGCCAATCTTATCCTCGACAGGCTACAGGTTTTCATTCCAGTGATGCAGAAGCACGCTTGAATCCACTTGCTTAATCATTTGGTCTCGGTCGTCCAACAGCTGATTAGTACGAGGATAAGATTGGAAATCCCTGCTCTAGACCAATCAGAACAAAATTCTTTCCTTGCACGACTTCACTAGGGGTTAGGGAGTTGCCCCTGTGATCAGAAGGTCATGGGTTCGAATCCCATACGCTGCCCCCTGGCGCTTCAGCAATGGGTTAAACGCAGAGGAGAATATCATGCTGTGTGCTGTGGTGTGGTGTGTTCATGACACACGGACCTTCACACTTCCAATTAACTACATTATGATATATGACTAGTTTAATGGAAATCCCACTGATTTTTCAAATGTCTGCATAATTTGATTAGATCTTTTAACTTTTTACTGTCCACATTTTACACATCCACTTTAAACTGAATGAATATTCTTTCTGTACACATTAGATTAGAGTGACTGAGTATCTGCCTTGCTTGTAACTCCTTACACTTCTTCTAAATGGTTCTTCTAAATGGTTTGGCAGGCAACGGAAAATTAGACACAGTATTGAACACAGTATAGAAATAAAGGAAAAGTGTGTCATAGCAAATTGACACTAAATTCAAGAACAGCCCTCCAGTACTCTGAATCATTCATCCTCCACAATGATGGCCAACTGAGTGTCTGTAGGTCTCTGAAGATAATCAGAGGCCTTAGGCAAGTTTCCTTGTCTTATACACAGTGGCCACTAGATGGTACTCGAGTGCTACACAAAATAAACCAGCTCTTTTAAGCAGATGAAAAGAATAATTTTTTAATGAAGCACTGTGAAGCATCAAGCTCATGTTTTAATTTTTAATGTAAAGATGTAAAGAATATAAGATTGTATGGTTACCAGTATGATTTATGGTAAGTGTCAACAGCACTCATTTGCAGCCATTAATTCAGATGTATCCTGTACATATGCACCCACCAACACTTTTAACCATCACATGACCAATAAGGGCTATAAATATATACATATAAACGATTCCCTCAGTCAGAGAGGTGTTTGCGGTGGTAAAATAAAGAGGATGAGAAGTCAGCACTTCCCCTGGTTTCCTGTGTTTGCAGTACAAAGATAATTGGTTCATTAGATGCTGTTTGTGTGTGTGTGCGTGTGTGTGTGTGTGTGTTGTGGTGGGTTCTTCCTTCCTGAAGTAACGCGTACCCAGGGTCGCAGCTCGCACCTTACTTACACTGCAGTTAAATGTCAATAGTGTGAAGGTAATGTATTCCCAACACCAGCATGTCGAGTCATTTAAAATTCGGTGAGCTCGTTAAACAAGACTATGAGTTAAATTAGCTCACTGGAAGACATGCTAGAATGTATAGGTCTTCATGGTGATCTTATTTTGACTGAATGCCTTTTGCGTATTAACAGAACAGCAGAGTTTTTAAAGGCCAAACAGTATTAAACAATTATAAACCATACAGAGTCTTCGAAGATTCCACACGTCACTGGAAAAAAGTACAAATAATACACACAGAACAACTGAATGGCTTCAACGACTCGTGGTGTCCTGACTTAGTGCATCTCATCATCTGCACTTGGATGTACTGTATATTATTTAAGCATTTCTGTGCATCATTCCTTACACCAAGTTCCAAATCTACCTCACTTTGCTCCTGCTGAGCACTAACTAAAGTGTGTCAGACCGTTCCCTCATAAATAAATCAGCGGCCTTGAGAAGTCACATTAGTGTGCATTTTGACATTTCTTCTCTGGTGGCGCACAATGAGAAGCGCTGTAGGAGCCGTTCCTTCAAAGAGAGTATTTTGGATCCAGAGGAGGATTACAGCCAGAGAGACTAATAAACAAACAATCAGATGAACAAACCAACCAACAAACAAAAACATTCATTACTCTCACCCTTTCGAAAATCCCTCTCATAATCAGCTCAGCGCTTTCCTGCATGCTTCTGTTGTGAAATGAACAGTTGCCTGGGCTGGCAGCCGTGATCCGCTTTGTCAGAGATTGCACATGCAGAGGTAGTTGGAACGAGCTCTGAAAACAACACTGGACATTAGTGTGCTGTGATATATCATCAATTCCAGGGGTGTCCAACTCTGGTCCTGGAGGGCAGGAGTCCAGCTTGGTGATTTCCCTGCTAGGGCTGGGAACTACCAAACTGGGCTACACCAGCCCTGCTTAACTGAAGTGGGGGGCCTCTGATCTTTACCAATACACTGGTTTTGGTGTCATAACCTGGGTGCAAATTACAGCTTGAAATTATGTTTAGCCCATGTAAAAACACTATGAACATAAAAAGATCTGATTTGTTCATAAGATCCATCTGATTGGAAGCATATGTATGATGTACCTATTATGATGTATTCTATAAAGTCCAGTCAAGTAGGTTGATTGTCATTTCAGCCTAATACATAGTGCACAGTGAGGCAAAACAACGTTCCTCTAGGACCATGGTGCAACACAAGAACAAAAACAGAACACCACAAGACTACACAAGTGCATACAGGACAGGAATACACAGATTGCAAAGGGAGCAAGACAGAGAGAGTGCAAGGAAAATCTAAACCAAAATGCTACATTGAGTCGATGAAGTAGTTGCAGTACTCGTTTTTTATCAATAGAGCAACAGTAACTGGTATAATATTTACTTCTACCATGGTCTAGTAAAGGTAGTGTGCTCTGTGACCCCCTAATATCTGCACACACCAATATTGACATAAAACAAAAACTTCACTGAAGCATATCTCTTTTGTTGGACATCTCATATTGTTTCAAATAACTTATTCCAAATACATTAATATTAAATGAGCAGTTGCCTTTTTAAAAATCTGGTTCTGTGTAGTTAACATTTACAATTCTATGTAAAATTCCTTTTGGTGTAAAATCCGTGTTAAAAAACAGAACAAATGAAATCAAGCAGCATCAGTTTTAGTATATTGTTGCAGTACTCAGGAATCGTGAGTTCATTAACTGTTTTAATGCAACTTACTGACATTTTTTAGCAGAATGCCCAGCAAAGGTTCAGTCGAGAGAGAGTGACATGCAAAGCGATGTTAATCCCTCAGCTCAACTCCAGGAAGATATCCTTCTTTTCTTGCCAGCAGGTCACATTGTGGCTGTCCAGCCAGTGATTAGAAACAAGTTAAAGGTGCACTTTCACATGCACCGCTGGGGAATTAACCACCGCTTTGGATCAATGGAGCGGTAGAAAAATGAGCGAGAGAAAGTGTGAGCGCGAGTGAAAGAGAGAGATAGATAGAGAGAGAGAGAGAAAGAGAGAGAGAGAGAGAGAGAGGGATGCTAGTGTGATTAATGGGGGTGACCTTGTCTATGGCCTGGAGTCTACTGCTCCCGCGTGAAAGCAACCTCTGGGCCGGATGTTTGGAGGGAACCCCCAGCATGCAAATGCTCTGCGTACCCTAGAGAGGACTATAAAACTGTCATTTTAACAGTTCATTTACCCCAGGATTGTCAGGTTAAAGTCCTACGGGGCCTGACCTGATTTGACAGTTAATCACAACATATTGGTTTTGCAGTAACTATTAATAAAGGCTGTGCTTAATTTTTTTTTTTCTTTCTTTCTTTTTTTCTCATAGCCCTGGCTTTTGCTCAATTAAACCCCACAGCAGTG
This sequence comes from Brachypetersius gabonensis, assembly GCA_037577145.1. NCBI lineage: Eukaryota > Metazoa > Chordata > Actinopteri > Characiformes > Alestidae > Brachypetersius > Brachypetersius gabonensis. Next base: position 14,416,364 of record JBBJLR010000018.1, read on the forward strand.
AAGGGCCTTGTGAGGATGTGACCCATGGTACACATGCCATCTGAAGCGTGACAATATTTTAATTTCTTCATTTTAGTTGAGTACAGTTTTACCAACTCTTCTGGCACAAAAGGAAGCTGTGCTCGACACACCGAATCTTGACATGGGAAATATATATCATATAAAAGAATCCAATACAATATTATTAATAATAACAATACAATGCAGTGGTTTAATATCAACATCATTAATTGAGCAATTTAGCTAATGCACAAACCACATTAGTGTGAACAATTCTATTGTTATGATACAGCCAAAAGTGTAAGGCAGGGCAGCTAAACGAATGCAGAGCAAGTCACACAATTATGATTTAGAATACTGAATTGATTTTTAAGCCTCGTTTTTGCAAATGTGTTCTTGTCTTTTAAACAATTACCGATTTGAAGAAAAACAAAACAAATCAAGACTCGAAATGAATAACTCTTTAAAAGAAAGAAACTAAATAAAACCAAGACTAATAAAGGAAATCGTCTTAGGAGCATGAGGAAGAAGCTGAGGGGAACCAACACTTAAAAGGAGAACCTGTTAAAGATTAAAGACTGAATTATGGAGTTTATATAGAGAAAACATCCAGAAGTTGTATGGTACACATTCTGGGTGTGTTATGAGATCATAATGGGTAAGCTAGGTGCAAGTCAAGATTACAGTTTCAGGAAACATGTTAGACGTTCAGGCAGTGGTTGTAACGCAAAGAACCAGAAACAGAACACCACAAGACTACACAAGTGCCGGTAGAACAGAAAAAACCCAAAAACCATCACAGGTCCAGGTGGTCCCGATTTGGCAACTGGTATCGAAGCTTCTGCTCTGGTTCTGTGCACCAGTTTCAGACCACAGGTCATCAGAAAGGCTCTGAATGGACATTAAATGTACCTGCTTAATCAAGTCAATTCCAGTGGGCTACCTCATTTTATACTTTATACTTTGTATACTCCTCTAATTACACTTTCAGTAGCACCTGCTCTTTACCTTCTTTGCTTTGCCACTACAGGCACACTTATGTCTTGGTACTTGATTTGATAAGTCATGGAGAGACTGTCCCCTGTAGTTAGGGAATGGAAGTCGCTTTGGATAAAAGCGTCTGATAAATGCTGTAAATGTAAATTGTTTACACCTACACAATGGGGTTCTATGCTGCCAACTGCCTCCTGTGCAATAACATACATATAGTGCAATATTATTAAATCTGAAAGGTTTACATCATTTTCACTCTATAAGAAATTGGAAAAAAAGTGTTGAGATACATCTGTTTCTTAGGGTTTGGGCTAAGCCCTTTACTACCAGTGAAGGACAGGATGAACCTGAACGGAGATTGTGTGCCAGGCCTTCTCATCTAACGTCAGTGCCTGACCTCACAAATTGAACACTCCAAAATATTGTGGAAAACCTTCCAAGGAGATGGAAGGTGTTCTAGTTGCAAAGGGGGGGGACCAGCTCCATATTAAAGTCTATATATTTAAATGTATTACTTTTGTCCATAGAGTGTACATTGCTGTGTGTGCATTATTTATTCATTGTATTGTTTTGGATCTACGCCCCATTCACATTACTGTTACACTGCTGTATTGTTTATTTATTGTATTGTTTCTGTCATCCCCTGCACATTATAGCGCGTCCACACAATAGTGTTAGATTATAGTACTGTTACATAAATGTGGTGTACATTTATTGTATTGCTTGTATTGTCTGTCGTAACATGCACTCTGTTGAATGTTAGATGTTTGTTGTAGTGTGGTCCATGGAGAAGTGCTGTCTCATCACACTACGTACTTGTACATAGCAGCTAATGACAACAATGTAACCTCGAACCTCGAACTACAACCGAGACAAAATTCTCTCCCAACCCAAATGCAACCTGACAAGATTCTGTTCCACTCTCACTCTAACCTGATAAAACTCTGTCCCTGCCTGCCTGTAACCTGGCGAAATTCTGTCTAAACCTGATTGTAGACAAAATTTAGTTCCAGCTCGAATACAAACTGAAAAAGTTCTGCAGTGACATGGTCCTCCCTCAGTTTGCCAACTTCAGCTTTGTACCTGATTGTACGTTTGTTTTTCTATCAAACAGAGGCATGCTGGTGAAAATCTGTTCACATGGGTTTCCAGAGTCAGCTACTTGGGCCTCACAGGGTGATGAAATACTGCTCCTGACATCTCAGTTTAAGCGTATCAGCAGGTTTATTGTTTTATTCGCTCTATTTATGAGTAGAGTTATTGAACGCTGGCAGAATGACAGACATACAAATGGCTTTTTGGTAAGGCCCCCCCGTCCCCCCCACCCCCCCATCCCCAACAGCATATTATTGACCTGTTTGCTTCCTGCGTGGTGTCCTGCTCACAGTTGGCAGTGGTCTGAGTCTGGCTGTAGATGGAAGGCCCTCTTTTGAGACATGTGGATGGGAGTAATGAAAAGTCCCCAGCCTTGTAAATGATTCATTTGTTTTAAAGAGATTAGAATTAGGTAACAGATGGACAATAAGGTCTCATTCCTTTCCCCGCAGAAGCAGAACACACACACATACACACACTCTCACACATTTTAATGACCCTCAGCAATGCCATTGGCCGATGCTCTTTGTGACTGCTGAAAGTACACTTGGGTACCAACAGGCCAACTCATTACTGTTCATTACGGGCAGAGATGGAGCTGATGAGTGCGAGAGCTCAGGAATGGACTCAACGTCTCTCTCTCATTTTCTGTATCTGTCTATCTGACTCTGCCCCCCCCTTTGTATCTGTCTCTCTGTATATCTCTCCTTTCATCCTTCTCTTATTTAGGACTTCCCCTTTTTCTTCGTTTCTCTCAACCTCTCTTCTCTTCTCCCTCTCCCTCTCACTCTCTATTTGTTTAATTTCCTCTTTCTTTATTCCTTCTCTCTATCTCTCCTTTCACCCTTCGTTCATTTAGGGCTTCCCCCTTTTCTCCATTTCTCTTAACCTCTCTTCTTTTCTCCCTCTCACTCTCTATTTGTCTTATTCCCACTTTCTCTTATCCCACCCCCCTCTCTCTGACTCTCTATTTATCTCTCTCTCTGTATTTATCTCTCTCTCTCTCTATTCTCTCTCTCTCTCTCTCTCTCTCTGTATATGGTGTTCTGTTGTTCCCTGTCTTTTGCTGTCTCCCTTTCTGCTATTTCTTTCTTTCCTTCTACCTCTACTTTTCCTCCACTCCTTCTCTATTCGTCTTTCCCCAATCTTTCATTGTTATTTATATTATTCCTTTACTCTCTCGCTCTTTTTCTCTCTCCCTCCCACCCTTTCTCTCTCTGTCTCGCAGCTATTTCTCTTCCCCTTCTTTCTCTGTCTCTCTCTCTCTCACCCCCGTCATTGTTGCGTACTCTTAATGAGACACTATTGTGTTGCAGACTCTGCCGTGCTGCCGGCCGTTTATTTATCTCCCAAATTATTTATGCATGGATTTATTTGCTCATTAATTTGGATTCACGGGGAAATTAAACACATGAGAGCTTTTGGGCGCGCCATTGTTTAGCAGCTGCACTCTCCCCTACATTATCTCTCTCACTGCTACCCAGGCAAAGTGTTGTGGAAGAGTTGGAAATACTGAATATGATAAGGCTTAGTCATTAAGAGGCAGAATGGACAGAGGTTTAGTGCTGACTTTTCTCTCACCATTATACTTCATCGTAGCCAGTCTAACATCTTGACTCCATGTACCAGTAAAGCTATTTCTAGCACAAACCTGTCAATTCACCGAATGATCCGTAAGCGAACATTATTTATTTAACATATAAATGCATAATTATAAATTATAAGAACCATTTTTAGAAGCATACGGGGGAGGGGGGTTTCTTCATGGACAAGAGTTACATCATATTTACAGTGTATGGACAAAAGTATTGGGACACCTGACCATTACACCCACAAGGACTTTCATAACATTGCATTTAATATGGAGTTGGTCCAACTTTGCAGCTATAAATGCTTCCACTATTTTTGAGTTTCTGTTGGCATTTGTGCCCATTCACTCTGTAGAGCACTTGTGAGGTCAGGCACTGTCTGAGTCGCAATTTCTGTTCCAGTTCATCCCAAAGGTTTTGGGTGGGGTTGAGGTCAGGGCTCTGTGTGGACCAGTCAAGCTCTTCCACACTGAACACATCCCTTCATGTCTTTATCGAGTTTGCTTTGTCCATTGGGGCATAGCCAAGCTGGAAAAGAAAAGGTCCCTCTCCAAACTGTGGCTACAAAGTTGGAAGCATGGCATTGTCCAAAATGTCTTGATATACTGAGGCATTAAGATTAAGCCCTTCACTGGAAATAAAGAGCCTACCCCAAACACTGAAAAACCCTGGGGTGTCCCAATACCTTTGTTCATATAGTGTATATGTCATATTTTGGTGCCACTTGGAGGTATATGTGAGACTGAAAAGTGTGCAGTAGAATACAGTAGAATGGCAGGGAATTTAGAACAAATAATTCCTTTCATATTAACTATGGAGGTTGAATGTATAATGTATGTAAATGTATACATTTGTGACTATCTGTTCCAGACATTGCACTACTGCACCACAGCTCAAACACACCCTCATTCCACACTGTTATTTAAGTACAATGTCAATATCTCTACACAGGTAGAACCTTTACACTGAGCTGAACATTTAAAAAATATGCACAGCACCCAAACCAGTTAAGCATATGCTCTCTTTATAATGAAACATGCAGTTGTTAAGTGTTTTAAGTACTAATATAATAACAATAGAATTTTCCACACCTCTAACTTAAATACTGCACTGATCAGGCACAGCATTAAAACTGACAGGCAAAGTGAATAACATTGATTATCTTGTTAAAATGGCACCTGCCAAGGTGTGATATATATTAGGCAGCTAGTAAACAGTCAGATCTTGAAATTGATGTCTTAGAAACAAGACAAATGGGAAATTGTAAGGATCTGAGTGCATGTCGCACACTCAGAAGCACACTGTGGAAGCGACAGCAGGACAGAGGCAAGCCAGAGGTTCGTGCTGCTCCGGCAATGTTCTGCAGGGAAACCTTGAGTCCTGGCACTGATGTGGAGGTTACTTTGACAGACACCACCCACCTAAACATTATTGTAAACCAAGTACACCCCTTCAACACTATTCCCTATCGGCAGGTCTTTCAGCAGGATAATGTGACCAGCCACGCTAAAAAAAACACGACAAAGAGTTCAAGGTGATGATTTAACCTCCTAATTCCCCAGATCTCAATCCAATCATGCACCTGTGGGATGTGCTGGACAATCCAGTCTGATCCATAGAGGCCCCACCTCGCAACTTACATGACTTATAGGATTTGCTGCCAACATCTTGGTGCCACATACCACAGCACACCTTCAGAGGTGGAGTCCACGGCTTGATAGAGCTGTTTTGGCAGAATGATGGGGATCTACAGAATATTAGGCAGGTTATTTTAAAGTTATGGCTGTTGTAAGCCATCTGCTTATACTAACCATATAGCCAGAACACATACAATTTAATAGCTACACATTTGTTTACCACATCTTATGTTTGAGGATTTGGAGTGTGGGGGTCTATGTATGTATGTGAGTGTGAAGAACCTTTGAAAGGTATGATCACTGAAACACATAATGTACAGAGTTCTGACTAAAATCTTTACTTCTGTGGAGGACCTTAAATATTATGAATCATTGGATTACACTTGAACTCAAAGAACAGTAAAGTAATCATATATTTCGAAGTATAAATAAAATATAAGACTGAGTTTGTACTATATATGATAATGAAGAACCAGCTCAGTTGTACTGGACTGGTCCAGCTGCCTTGAACTGCCTGCTTGTGCTCCAACCCTCCATCCAATCCTATTCAAAGCCTCTAATGAAGATTGTTGTTCTTACTATTGTGGCCTGGAGACTCTCAAACCACCAGTCAAACCTCACACTGACTACAACAAAAGCTACTACAGACTCTAAGTGCTCCTACACTGTCAGCTCCTAGCTTTCCAGCTGCTCAGCAGTGATTAAGTCTGTACACTAAGCCCTGTAATTATTAGTTACCTCCATAGGGAAATACAGTTTATTCTGCTTCATTCTCTGATGTTGACCAAAGGTGGATGTCTTGGTTCCTCCCTAGGATTCTTCCTCCAGGTTCAGTGAGTTTTTCTAAACCTTGGCTTGCTCACTAGGGGCTCCCGCCCAGATTCAGTACAGACTGTTTGTGACATTAGTTGTAAAAAGGGCTTTATAAATAAAACTGATTTAAATATTTACCAAACCTGAGTCCTGTTGGTTTAATAATTTCTGCCTTTTCATTCATTGACACTACAGGAGCAATTCTGTCTTTACCGCCTTTGTGGAAAATTAGATATTTATTATTAATTTGTGCTCACAAATATGCTTGCAGAAAGAAAATCAATATTTCATGCTTTTTTTGTCAAACCAATGGAATAACATCAGAACTGCAAACTGGACCATAGCAGAATAGAAGACAAATGCACTTGACTATAGAACTAACTACATTAATTATGTAATTATGTAATTATTGTCCTGGGGTATGGAATACTGCAATGATTTGGATGTTGTCCATTGTGGTACTGTAATATACAAACAAAATAGCACTAGCTAACTAAGTAAACATACTTTCAATACCACTTGAAAGATTATAATTTAACGTACAGCATGTGATTTTCAGGCTGGTGAGGACTACAGATGAAACAAAGAAAACGCAGATCTGCTCTTATTGGTAGGGAATGAAATGGACAAGCTTGCCCAGAAGAAGAGTGCCAACACAGAGAATCACTGGAAGTCAGTATTGCATGCCATCTGTGCAGAAAACAGTCATTACATAGTCATTATATTTATAAATTAAGTTTTACTAGTAACTCGCCCAAGTAGTAATTTTATGGAAACTACTTATTACCATCAGCTCCATGTAAAATACTTTGAACTGCAATAAGATTATTATTGTTATTGTTGTTGTTAGTAGTAATAGTAGTAGTATTACCATCAGGAAAAAATATATAGGAAAAATATACATATGAGTCTTTTAAGTCTAATGTGTGGTACTTTGAAATTGAATTTGTCCACAATACTTAGATAATAGTACACAATACTATAGATAATAATAACTCTGCATTTGTCCAGGTTTAGTGGTTATATCTAAATAATTATGTTACTAAAAAATAGCCAGGTGTCAAAAACATTAGCATCTTTGTATGGGGTGGAAGCCAAACCTCTTCAGTCCAGATGTGTCTGTGTGGGCATAAGCTGCATACAGCATTCATGTTAAAAATATCATTATCTTTTGTTATCTAAAAGTTTTGTTATCTAAACTTTAACCTCAAAGGATTCATCAGTTGCCATCTTTGACCTCCAAGGATTCATCAGCTACCCACAGATTCAAATTCCTTTCAGCATTGATAATGAACACACAGCTGAGGCGAAGGTGACAGGAATGGTTAGGAAAAGGGTCAGCGCAAGTGCAAACACTGCCAAAGGCAGCAGAGAGTGATTATAATCAGCAACGAGTAATCTCAGTTTTCAGTCGTCTGCATGATGCCTTGTTTTTCTTTGGCTGCATTCAGGATTTGTATTACTTTAGTAGAAAAAAAGGTACTAAATTGTTACTAGAGGTTCCACTCAAACCTTCCACTGAGGTTGGTGCTGGAAAGGAAAGAGAGAATAAATTGCGTATTGTCAGCATAAAAGTAGTGGGAAAAACATGTGAGGCTATTGCATCCCCAAGAAAACCAGCATACAGAGAAAAGAGAAACGGTCCAAGGACCGAACTCTGTGGACCACCAGTGGTTCGTGGAGCAGACTGGGTGCCTGGTCATGCTACCTGGTACCTCCGGTCATCAAGGTACGATTCAAACCTTTGCCAGGCTGTGCCCGAGATCCCAAGGTTGGAGAGTGTGACGAGGAGGATCTGGTGATTGACTGTGTCAAAGGCAGCAGAGCGGTCAAGGAGGATCAGAGCAGAAGACAGGTTTACTGATCTAGCCGCATGAAGTTCAGAGACAGCGAGAAGAGCAGTTTCAGTGGAGTGCATTGTCTTGAATCCAGACTAGTGAGGGTCCTAGAGCCTGAACAATGAATTTCTCACGGATGTTTTCTGCACCTATCGAATGGATAGGTGTACTGTTTCAACCCAAAGATGGCCAATCTGGGGTGGAGTGGTGACCCAGAGCCCCAATGGTGGTCAACCAAAGCAGACTAAGTAGGTTCTAAGGACTAAGGACTGTGTCCAGAGTGAGGAGGGGGGGGGGGGGGGGGGGGGGGGGGGGGGGGGGGGGGGGGGGGGGGGGGGGGGGGGGGGGGGGGGGGGGG
>JBBJLR010000018.1:14439227-14453084 GCA_037577145.1 Brachypetersius gabonensis
GAGAGAGAGAGAGAGGGAGAGAGAGAGAGAGAGAGAGAGAGAGAGAGAGAGAGAGAGAGAGAGAGAGAGAGAGAAAGGAGAGACAAAATGAGTCATAAGAAAATATCAGGCCTCCTCTGATCTGAAAGTCTTAATTTCAGGCCATTTTAATTCTTTATCAAATGCTGACACTACATATTCTGTTTTGTTGCTCTGACGACTGAAATATAGTTTTTCTCCACAGTGCTAATGATTAAACACTTCATTTTCCAAACCCCTATTTATCTAAGCATTAAACACAAATGATGAATTAGATAATAATAATAATAACAGGCATACAGAACATGAGTAGGCTAAGACAGAAAACACAGTGAGAACAATGGTGACTCAATTCGTGGATCCACGATCCAGTACACAAAACACTCTACTCAACAAGTAGGTATGGCCTGAACAGCAGTTCTTAGAATACTCAGTGATGTTTTCAATCATGTATCCGAGTAATCATTCTCAAAAACTACTTAAGGAAAGTAAAGTGGCCCCTTATTGTCATACGTGAACACACCACAGTACACAGTGTGTAATTCTTTCTCTGCATTTAACCTATTCACTAAGTGAAGCAGAGGGCTGCCACCAATAATGGGTGTCCAGGGAGTAGAGTGTGGGGATGGCATCTTGCTCAAGGGTACCTCAGTGGTGCCACTAGTAGTCCTGGGATTCAAACCCACAACCTTCTGATCTCAGGGCGAACTCCCTAACCACTAGGCCACAAGCTGCCAGTGTTCACTCATATAACAGTATGTTTTAGAAATAAAATATACATTTTTAGGTATTTAAACCTCTTATTTAACCACAACCCTAGGAAAAATATTATGTTATACTGTTAGTGCCATTAACGTTCAGATAAGGAGACACATGATTCTGGATTTTTGCTGATCTCGTATATATGATAAGTATGTTCAAGACATAAATCTGATGCAATATTTGTTTCACCACATATCTGTAGTGTGGGTTAACCTGATTTACAGAATGAAGGGCCAAGCTTCTCTTCCACTGCTAACTTAGCCCTTTAGCTTCGAGACAATTTAATTTTTTTCCTTCCATCTTTAATAGTGCAGCAGTCAGAAAATAACATTACATTATATAATGGGGAAAAAGAAAATAAGGTTCCATTTAGAATAGAAACAAAATCTTTAATCCTTTGGCTTTTTGAATTATGAATGCAGTTTCAGCAGATACTTGGTAGGTTATTGCAATGTTTATACAAAATTCATACAGATTTAGAGATTAGCTACTTTTTATAATGATCTCAATACTAAGTATGGAAAGGAGTACCAACATAATGAGCATTAAAATAATTTGGGACAGCTCTAAACACAATACAATCTGGATACATGATAGATACAGACTAAGAATTAGGATGAATAATGACTTCACTGTGCAGCTACAAATCAAGAGGCATATCAAAATGTGAAAAGAAAAATACTATGTTTTGAAAGTCGCTTTTAGATTTTTGAGATGTGAATTAGTGTTTTAGGAAATGCTTTTGTGTGTCAGATGAAGCTTTCGAGAAAGCTCAATATCAAAGGTTTTGAATTCAGAAAAGACAGACAGTTCTGCTGTTATAGTTGAGTTCCCAACTGAAATGGAAGAAGCACTATAAAGCACCACTACTAATAAGCCTGAAGTGCTAGATCTTGATTAGAAGAGATACATATGGCATCTGGATACTTTATTAGAATTCCCTGCATTATATTTTCATGATAGAGGAGGTAGCCTGAGGGTTCCCAACTACTGGGCCGCAGAATGATACTCACTGAAAGAATTGTGCTTTTTGAATTTAGATGACTTGGATCTAAAGTGGATGCACAAAATGTTACTTCTTGCCAATAGATGTATGATAAAGCAATGGCAAAGCAACCATGTCACACATCTGATCTTTTTTTTCAGGCTATGGGCCCCGTATCGGGGAAAACGAGTGAGTTGCTTTAAAGCAGTGTTAGTTTCTGTCAGTTGATGGCTTGTTAATAACTAATGTGAAGCAAAGAAGTTGTTGTATTTCCAGCCACACTGTAGCGTGAGGTCGGGATTTCAGCTCCGACGTTCGTCACAACAAGGACCAGCGACTTACTGCACTTATCACTCTCAGACAGAACAACATGCTGTAACTGCTTTGTCTCTGGAAAACACCCACATTAGTGCCACATCAACATTTTCATTTCCAAAGTTTATGTGAACAGCATTTTAGCATTTCCAAACAAGTGCTTCAAATATATATATATTTTGGCCTTATTCATAGCTACATAGGGGACTGAGAAGTGTTCAGACCTACAAACCCATCTAAATATGAAGAAGACCACAGTGGAAGCAGCAACAGAAGTCTCATCCAATGCCAGAACTCATTTGGCATTGGGTGAGGCTCAAATTTGAGGCTCTGAGCTTGAGGCTTTATTGTCGCCCTCACCAGAATCTAGTTTTATATGAAGTTGTTATACCTTGCGTATCTGAAATGAAACTTAGCGTGCCTTTGTACCAGAATCTTTCTTTTTTCTTTGCATCCAATATCTTAAAGTGCTCCCACACATAAATTCTCCAACATCTCTGCTCTTTTCACTCCTCTGTCTGTGTGAGAAGTGGTGATGGTTTTTCAAGGTGACATAGATTCCTCAGGTGTCATTTAATCAGTTTTACACATCTTATATAGTAACATCTTATATCGTATATAGTAACAATTGCTGTCCTTCTTAAAGGTCTTCAGCGGTGAAAATTTAGTAGCTTACAATACGACAATTCAGAATACACTTCTGAATTATATACGACAATGTAATAATTGTTTGTAAAATAATTGGTTTCAAGGTATTCATACCGTCTATATATGTAAAGGAATGCAACAAAAGATGGGCTAAAATTTGTAGAGTTGACCCATAAGCTAGACTGACCTTCTAAAGTGGTTGATAGTAAAGGGTGAGTGTATCTATTCTAAGACCCTTTGGCAAGGCAATCTAACCCTGGTTAGTATTTTATTTGCAATAATTTATGAGTTTCTCATCTGCAAAATGGCTACTGTTGCCTGTGAATCAAAGCTACAACTCAGGCAGAGAAAAGTCTGCAAATCCAAGTGCTCTGGTGTCTTGTGATGATTCCGTCAAAACAGTGAAAAATGTTTTGATTTTCATTTCATTCAAGTTTGCTCTTATGGATTAGCACTGTTCCCCCTGTCAGTCAAGACATGCAAATCACATTGCACTGGGATTCGGCTGATTGTGAATTCAAAGCAATCAGCACAAATACAAACTTGTTTGAAATGTAAACAGGCTAACGAACGCGTCAGGTTGCTGCTTACACTGTAGGACTCTTTATAGGAGCACATGCAGAGCAAAAGTCTACAGCGGAAATGCTGAAAAAGAACTTAATCAACTGTTTGAAAGTTTATTATGAAAAGTTTCAAATACTGTCAGTCACTGTTTTCACTAATTGATTTTGATGCAGACGTCAAAAAATGTTTAGTTACCTCCAGCATTCAATGTGTTAAACCGTCTATTTAACTCTCTCTATATATATATATACGTACATGGTTGTATATGGAGATGGTTGTCGTTTAATTAGCAAACCTGAAAACAACCCTGCTTGCCACATAACATTCTGTTTCAGGCTAATTAACGTACTGACATATGTTCAGATGTTAATGACGCAGATCTGTTTTTTCCTCCTCTTTCTATCAGTGCATCCATCAATGAACTCTTATGCTGCCATCCTCTCCCCTATGTCAACGATCAGAATGTGTTTATTTGGAAATTTACAAGCCAGACATTACATATCATTCAGATAAAGTCATCATTTTTAAATAGCACTGTATACCTTCCTACCATGATACCACTGGTAGGATAACTTAGTTTGTTTGTTTGCACTCTTTCGTTAATGATCTTTATTCTCTTCACTTCTGGTAAACTAAATCAGAAAAGTCTTTGTTTTCTGTTGTGTCAGTTAGTAGTACAGTTAATTACACAACCAATCAGAACTGACTGTTGTATAATTTATAATATTCCACCTTATGATCGATGGTTTTTAGCAAATAAGGACATTGATATAGCTGTACCTCAGAACAGACATGTGGAAAGAGGTGAGGTTAACTTCTGTATCTACCATAACCTTATCATCCAACACTCCAAACTGATGGCATATCTTACATAATATGTCATAAGACGTCCCTTAACAGGAAAACACGAAGCAACACAAAGCAAAATGACTCTATTAGACATTACGCAAGCTGACAGAGACTTTTAGACGCTGCACTGAGTGTGAGGTCGAGGTGTGAAGTGTGTGAAGCATTTGTTTGTGGGTGCAGCTGTAAATGTGTGTACATCTAATCTGAGGCTTGCGTGGGTTCATGTGTATGTGTGTGACGTGAGTGTTCATTTTTTTGTGTGGAAATACTGAATGAATGTTGAAACTACCTGTCCTTGTCCTGTTTGTTCGCTCCTATTTCACACCTTCCCACCTCTCTATGCACCATAATTAAGTCTATCCATGATGATAACAAAAGAACGGAGTAATCTGAAACTAATTACATCTCACTCACAGCTCACTGAAAGCAGAGGAGCAATAGTGTAGAAAGTGCAGATTCTGAACATTCAACCCATAGATTTGTTTAATATGATTTAATGAAACGTTAGTCCTGTGTATAGTCTTGTTTGCAGAAAGAATAAATTCCCTTAATTGCATTGTTTTATTTCATAAAACTGAAACAAGCTAGAAAAAAAGTGTAGATAAGTGTATATTTGAACCTGTCAATAAAGAACGTCCATCAAATCTATCAACTGAGGGAGACAGACTTTCATTTAAAGTCTTTGAAATTCTTCAGCACTTCATGGAGTCTATGAGGCCTTTCGTTCTAACAAGGTTTTGAGAAATTCAGAGGAAAAAAAGCCTGTTCAGCTCAGATCCTCCACCATACTTAACAATGGGTATGAGGTTTTTTTCTATATAATCAGCATTATTTTTATATCAGTGGTCATCTGCCCTGGACCTAAAGATCCACCTTTCTGAGAATTCGGGTTCCAGCCACAATGTGCAATGCCTGCTTTGGGTAAACAACTTTTTAATTAAGAAGTCCCTAATTGTACAAAAGTATTGGGACACCTGAACTTTACACTAACAGGGACCTTAATTACATTGCATTCAAATACATACATTTACCTTCTACTCTTTTTCAAATGCTTTTCACAAGACTTTGGAGTTTCTGTGAAGATTTGTGTTCATTCATTCTATAGAGTATTTATGAGGTCAGGCACTGATGTTGGACGAGAAGGTCTGGTTCACAATCTCCGTTCCAGTTCATCCCAAAGGTGTTGGATGGGGTTGAGGTCAGGGCTCTGTTCGGCCAGTCAAGTTCTTCCACACCGAACTAATCCAACCATGTCTTTTATTAGCTTTGTGCACTGGGGGCACAGCCATGCTGGAATAAAAAAGATTCTTCCCCAAACGGTGTCCACAAAGTTGTAAGTATGCTTGATTTAATAAACCTGTGGCAATGAGTATGATTGAAACAGCTAAAGTGAATAATTAAGAGGTGTGTCCCAATACTTTTGTCCATATAGCGGTTCTTTGCTGAGGTAACAAAACCTGAAATGCAAATAAAATTGAAAATGGAATGATGGGGTTTTGATGTGACAACTATATCGTAGCTTCTGTTTTTGTTTGATTTCTCTGTCAGTTGCATCCTTAGCTGAACTGTTTGTATTTGAAAATCTGACATTTACACAATATTGCTTTCAGCATCGTAATGTGACTTGACATTTGAAATTAATAAGTCTGAATTTGTTTATTAGCTGACAGGCCTGGACTACAGGAGTAATGAAGATTTGCATGGGTTTAGCTGCTTTATGCCTGTACACAGCCCTGTAAACCCTGACTTGGCAGGATAATGCTTTAACAAGGCAATGAAAGTGACTTTTCAAACACAGATTAAGTCCAATCATTAAAAGGACTTTTCAGCTGAGAATCTCCATTTACAGTGTGATTTAATCCAAGGCCAGGCTTAATCTAAATACAGCATTTAAGGCATAAAGGAATAAGTGAAATGGAAAAACGGATATGGTTCAAAGTGAATACTACCACATAACCATGCTTAATAGTCTTTATTATTATTTGGTAGATCAGACAGGTTTAAAATTCAAACGTTCCTCATTTAATTGGAGCTCTGATGTAGATGACAAACACTAGAAGTCAACCGATTATTATAAGCCACATTCACTTGTCTGTTCCACATTCATGAAGAGCTGGACTGACTGGGTTGGGAGAAGGTCTGGGGAAGCATACATAGAAAAGATTTGGGTGACTATTGAGTTCTTGTTCTTGGTCTATTAGCTTCAGTCCCAAACTTAAGAAGAAAAACTAGACTTCAAACATGTCTTAGAACACCTACATCCAAGCCATGCCTAGAAATGATAGAAATGCATCCACTTCTAGTAGTATATCTCTTCAATTAGACAGCTGACACATTAGTGCTTAACACTATTTAGATAATTGACTGTTTGCAAAATTATGACTGGCATGGCTCTCAACCAGCCACTGTCTAGCAAACATCTTTCTTCACAAAGTGAATGAAAAAGTGGCAAAATGACTCAGAACCGACAAGTTGTGGGAACGGCGCTGGCAGTACACTAGTTGAATCATTAGGACAAAGGGTTTGAAAAGGTGTTACTAGCTAGCCACTTCATAAAAAATGTGTCTTTATTCACCAACACTGATTTTACTTCATGTCTATTGACAAGTAACACCACAGAACAATATCAAGATCATTAGTGAGCTGACTAAATTAGCTTGTAATAACTTAGCTGTTGAAATTTAGCTTGATAAATGAACTGAGGTGAAATGGTCCTGCGTGTTTAAAAAAAAACAAAAAACACTGCCATCCTTTGGAGTAAAATTAAGGTTTAATAAAAGACCATAAAGTGCACTGAATCGCTTTAGTGTTCGTTAGTGTTAGCTCATCTGCAGGAGCATCACTCAAAGTCCCCTCCTGCAGCGATGGATGTCCAGTGGCTAGAAGATTTCCCTGGTTCCATGGTTAATATGGATAATGTGGTTCTTCTTGCCTCACTGGCTTTAAATCAACTTACACTTCCATTTCAATTTCTTCTATTCTCAGACATACGTCAACGCTGACAGTAAATGCATGTTTTATTGAATAATAACAGGATTCTTTCAAATGTATTCCTCCTTGTGCAACCAGACTTCAGTTTATTAGCATAACCGTTACGGACACTGCAGAATTCTTCTCTTCTGATGCACTCTGCATGTTTTGTTTATGTGCTTAATGGCCAAACCTGACCACCAACAGCCACCGGTCCTTACATAATTACATACTTATGCAATTAATTACCTTCAGGTATATTATTTTTTTGTTCTACATTGATGGTTTGAGTCTGGTGATTTGATGGCAGTTTTGGTGATTTCTGTTTTAATAGCTAAAATCTTAAAGATGGATTTTCTTCTTTTTTTTTATGAAAAAACAAGACAATAAAGCAATCAAAGTGTTCCTATCCTGCATCGTTCTTGTAACTTTACTCTGAAGTCCACTTTTATGGGATATTTATGGGAGGATTAATGTGGACAAAACAGTAATAATGAAATATTACAGGACCATTTTCTGATCTTTCCATATCCCTTAGATTTAAACAGGCTATTACTATTATTTAAGACTGATACAAATGAATGAGCTCTGTTCTGATTGCCTGTCTCATATGACAGCCTGGGCCGATACAACCCAGCTGGACGGATATATGTAAATGAATGGATGGATGGATGGATAAGACAAAAGGTACATAAATGTTTTTTGACATCCGGAAAATAATTCATTCAGCTTTGTTTCAGTTAGTTTCCACATGTGGACTGCCATGTAGTGTTTATGCACTACATTAAACTCAGAAAGGCAAGGGAAAATGATTTTTTCCATGATTAACACCCTTTAATAAATTGAAAACATGCTTTTGTAATCACTTGCAATAACTGCAGCTTCCTATGGTGAATTAATTATTAGCCACTTTAGCATTTATGATGCAACTATTCCTCTCTGTATTTCAGAGAGATTCCATCTTGTGCCTGCGGACTGGCGCCAGAATGGTTTAAGTCATTTTTAAGGTGTGTTATGTGACAGTAGACCCTTTCAGGCTGTTACTGCAGGCTGTGTTCCTTCTCCCTACCGTCCACACATGCTGGCCGTGCCCGCGTGGTGCCTGCGATCTGGCCTCTCCGACAGGCGCAGCGGGCTGTCTGCCTGGCGATGGTGCGCTTGGGCTGACTGTTGTCTCTGTTCAACAGCACAATCTCACACGTGCCCACAGCCAGCTGACCTGTATGTGACCGACACACGTGCACACACACACACATACACATACACACACACACACACACACACACACACCAGACACACACAAACACAGACATAAGCAGATTAGAAACTTCCTGAAGTCATAACACAAAAAGTATAAATCTCGTACTTTAAGTTTCGATTCAGATTTGACTCTTAAAAAAGAATTCAATGCATCGTGAAATCTCAGATTTCACTGCCATTCCGTTTGTTTTTTTGGTATAATTCAGGGCTCGCTTAAATAGTATTTTACAGGAATATTTGTTCATATTTTCATATTAACTTTATCTTAAAGTAACCCATACAACAAAAGCCTCCCTTTAGTTTTTCCATTATTGAAGTTTAAAATGTCTCCAGCCATGTCGTGTACAAATAGTCTCTGCTCATGCAGTATATGTTGCTGTAAATGCAGCGATTGTAGCCTCTAGTTTAAATACAGCCATGCTGAACCATGTAGATGTTAAAGGTTGAATGCTAACAAATTAGTCTAATCACTTTACTCACCCAATGGAATAGAATGGCTAAACTAAACAGCAATTTACAGAAAAAAAAAACATATAACAACATTCACTGACATTTTTTGATTCTTCACTGATAAAATATGTCATATATCAAATAAATAAGTATTATATAAATAAATATTGAATAAATTACCAACAAAACAAACACTCAAATATTCCAATTATTCAGGCTATACCTTGGACAAGCCACACTTTTTTATACATATACGTTCATAATGTAATATACATTATGGGGCTACATACAAAGTCGATATCCCACCAAGCCTTTAAATTTAGAATTAGTCTGAGAATGGAACACACACAAAAAACACAATAAAAAAAACAAATCACACACTGTGAGGACCTCTTTAAGACTGTGTTTAAAGTTCAGTAAGTGATCAGTGCACATAATTGTTGAATGTATCACATTGAGGCTGTTTTCAGAGCTCATATCACGAACACTAATATTGGAATAATTCCTAACTAACAATATATTGTGCAGTTCTAATGCAGAGACAAGACCCAAGGCGAAGAACAAAATTACAGCGTGACTCATAGCCCACAATACAAAAGACCTCAAAAGCAAGGATAAAATCTACCGGGCACAGCAACAATACAGCGAGATGAGATGATCTTGTACTCCCTGACTATAAACTGTTGTTTGTGAGCCTTCCGGCAATAATCTGTGACACAATAAAACCATTAAACACAAGCTGTTACAGGTTGTATATGTCAATATCTCGGGGGACAGTTCCGGTATCTTCACTGAAGAGACTGGTTTCAGATCCTCTTCACTGGATTGGCCACTATGTCAAAAATGTTGAAACACTATTTTTGATGGATTTGTTGTTTATTGAAATTTAGTCATCTCTGATGCTAGTGATCCTCTTGCTTGACATGCTAAGTATTCTAAGGTGGTTTCATGGCAACCCTTGAGGCATGGATGGCATGCCGGCACTTTGCCAACAATGCAAGGTGCTTCAACATAGCTGAAGGGGAACACTTTGCTCTCAGATCCCAGCGGCACACCATGCAGGAGTCAATCACAACTCACCTATCTATGGTTCACTGAGCAAATTCTGAAAGCAACTAGGGTCATATTACAGATAAAGTCATGCAACAATCAATCAATCTGAATCATCAATATTTTGAAACACATTTGAAAAAAGACATTGATGTTATTCAGTTATGGCATCACCATCTGCTAAAATGACTACAGCAGGGGGGGGGGGGTGATGAGTGTGGTGCATAGACATGTTTGAGTGGGTTGTGGACTGAAGCTCAAACAGTGCAGTTGCATTAGATGTTATGAATAATACAGTGTTTCCGCTGGATCATGAGGTTTAGTGTGGCAGGTGGTTTGTGGGTGGTTAGAATGTTATATAGGGGGCAATTTGTCTAAAGGGGGGTCTGTTTTCTTGACCATTGCTGGTGATTTCGTTTGTCGACCAGAGTGGGTGGGGGTTGGTTGTTTGTGGGGACAGGGTAAATTTTGTTGTCTATTTACCAAAAGGGGGTACGTTTGTGCGGCCGCTTTCATTTTGTCGACCGGGGAGTTTAATTTTTCTGGTTGTAGTGAGTGCTTTTATTTTGTTGACTGAGGGAGTTCATTTTGTTGACTTGTACGAGTGTTTCTATTTTATGTATGTGTGAACGTGAGTGGCGTCGTCGTTATGTCATCCAGACAGGTTTATTTCATTCTTTGTTGTTTTCATTACCGTTGTGGGAAAGCCACGGCAGGAGGGAAAATGTTACTAGCATATACACTGTAATAGAATGCCTGTTTTCTATGATGCATTGTCGTATCTCCATGATGCACCTTTGCACTGTAATACCACGTCTTTTTGATGCATTGTTACACCCACAGTAGCGATCCCAATGCTTACAATTTCTTTATTAGAGTGTATTGGATATTTGCCAGTGTTCTGTGAGGCTTGCCCAAATGAGCAATAGTTGTTATGAAGTGTAGTCAGAGAATAGATATGTCAATTTCTCACTGTGATCAAAGACAGGGAAACATATGCGGAGGACGCCTACATTACAAACACACAAATGCCACCAGAGGCAGACAGAGTTTATCTAAAAACCTGTTTCATTCTTTTTGGGTCTTTACCAAAGTTTTATTGAGTCTGACTTAGTTCTGATATCCCAGCTCAGTGTCTGTGTGCAGTAACTGCAGAGCTGTTTGTGATGGTGGTCAGAGACGATCAGAAATCAGTAGACATCCTTTCCTGTGGTCCCTAAAAGATGCTTGTTTAGGAGAGTAACTGCCGTCCTTGACCATTGTGGCCCTCCCCACCAGGACAGCTGGAATTGAGGCCCTTAGGGTGCTGCTTTAGAGCTGCTCAGTGCAGTAACAAAAGGCCTAGAGACTATTTTCTCTCTCTGCAATTAGGAAGCTTAATTTGAACTAAGCGGTTCCTGTATCTTTGCACATATAGCAGCAATTTGCACTAAATGTGTCAACACTCTTCCTGGGCTCATAAAGTTCATGGATATTATTTTTTCTTCCTCTGATGTGTTTAAGGTTGCTAAACGTGTCATTTGAGTGCTGATGTTACAAAATACTGTTTAATCCAGCTTTAATAAATAAACTCGATTTGTGCTGAGCTTCATCACTACACCTGCATCACCTATCCTTCTATGTTTGTGTTCTCATATCCATACTTGGAGTGAATTTATCCACTTCAAATTTACACACATGATCTTTCATTTGCATAAACAAGGTTATTTTTGAAAAAAAAAAAACAACAAACCTACATTTTAGGGAAAAGTATTCAAACTTTAAAATAGAAGTAAATTAAGACTGCAGAAACAAAAATGTTTTGTTGCTATCATAAAAGATAATGACACTTGAAATGACACTTTTAGCATTTCTTCCTCATTGTTCTTAGGGATGTTCTCTTTCTGAGTCTTGTTTCCTCTTAGTGTCTTCCTTATTATTCTTCGCTGACTTTTCCTTTTTGATACTTGGTTCCTCACATCATTATTCTTAGGGGGTTTCCTTCTTTTGTCTTCTTCTGTCTTAGGATATTTTACTCATTACTCTTCATGGAACCTTTTCTTCCTAGTCTTGGTTCCTCTCAGCAAGTAGCGTAACCCACAGAAACCCACACAGAGAAGCACAGGTTTATGGCTGTGATTGAAAGAGTGAGTTAGAATTAGACAGAAGTGTATGTGTGTGATGGTCTGTCCTACTGGATACCATCTCTGCTCACATGCAGCTGTAATTCAACCGCAAATTAAAAAGCTTCTCCTCCAAACTTCATTCTCTCTGTCCCTTTCTTCTGTGTTGGAGACGTGTGGGCCTGGGTATCTTTCTATAGTCTGACCATTAAAGACGGTGATAAAAAGCTGATTTACAGCACTAATTAATCTTGTGTGATACTGGTTGAAGGGCCAACAGAGGTGTGATGAAAGGAGATTTTTATATCTGTAATAGGAGAGTGGAGAGAGGCGATGAATCACAGAAAAAACTCTCTTTCAAGATTGGCTTTTCGGAGGACGCCACTCTCAAGGGCACCATAATTCAGGCTGATCAGTGTGAATAAATCCCCAATCAGATCCCTCTCTCGGACAGAAAGAGAGGCAGAAGGAGCTGGCGTAATGTGGAAGGTCTCAGTCAAAAGTGCAACCCTGTGTGGAAAAAAAACCTTGCGACTCTTCTCAAAATGGACAAAATCACTGTGTCTATTCACACGCTATGCACCATGCGTCACTTCTCATTCCTCTCTTAAGCAGCTGCTGATTGCAGAGCCGCAAAGCTTATTGCTATTCATCAGATTTTACATTCGCCCTCTCTCCCTCATCGCTCCCTCTCCGGCCCTCTTTTCACCCCCCTCTCTCTCACTCTTTCATGTTAGCTTGAGGCCCAGCTGAAATGCAAAAGCAGCAGAGTGTAGCAGATGATGAGGATGATGATGAGGATGATGCTCGGTCAACAGTTCACACAGAGGCTGATTAGGACAGACACTCCGGATTGTCTAAAGAAACACTGTTCACACGCACACACACACAGACAAGTGGGAAGAAAATATGGTAAGTAATTACATTTGGATGGATTTACGCTTTTCAGTATGGAAGCACCTTTATGGTAATTGTGTGTCGATGCTGACATAGAATATGTTTGTTGGACTAGCCAGAGGACCGAGAGACACTGAATCACTGACTGATTGAGTGACTGATAGCCATTAATGTCAGAGGCATGAAATAAATTATTAAAATCATGGAAAATAAAGGTTTATTCACTACTGTGCCTGATAAAGAATATGAAGTGAAGTGAAAGTGACCAATCTGTCATACATGAACACACCACAGAATGAACAGTACGAAATTCTTCCTCTGCATTTAACGCATTCACCAAGTGAAGCAGCGGGCAGCCAGGAGCACAGCGGTGTGTGGGTACCTTGCTCAAGGGACCCTCAAAGGTGCTTAGCAGTCTTGGGAATCGATCCCACAACTTTCTGATGGCAGGGTGAACACCCTAATCACTAGGCTACCAGCTAACTTAATCTTATATCTTATTCAAATAATGTAACTACACTAGTCTCTTATATATAGAGACACTAGTATAGTTGCATTATTTGAATAAGTTATAAGATTAAGTTACTGGTTCTTTTTTTGGTTTAACTTCATTTTACTTAGTTTTTGCTGCTGATCACACCATTCACTTTAGAGCTTTAGGATTAACACTCGGATTAAAAGGACCCAACAATAGGAGACATGCACCAAACAAACATGCACTGCCTATGCTAATAGATGCTGGAGGTAGTATGAAGGTTTACAACTCAGTACATGAGGAGCTTTTTGATCTAATTCTTCAATGGTTTGACTTAACTCAACTTACTACTGAAGTTGTTGTTTCTTTACTCAAGAGCTGAGACATGTTGCAGCATGTTCATTTGTCATTTTTGCATTTGCATTTGATAAGAATATTTACATTTACATTTAAGGCATTTATCAGACGCTTTTATCCAAAGCGACTTCCATTCTCTAACTACAGGGGGCAGT
>JBBJLR010000018.1:14468602-14479443 GCA_037577145.1 Brachypetersius gabonensis
TCTCTCTCTCACACACACACACACACACACACACACACACACACACACACACACACACACACACACACACACACACGGTACAGCCTATCAGGTATTCTGCTTCTGACAAACCATCGGTGGTATTGCACCACAGCTTACACAAAAGCCACAGAATGGATGATCACACCATAACAGCATATCATTTATTACATTTCATTATATAACAAATTATGTCAATGTTAGAAAAAATTATTTCTGTAAAAATAATTTAATGGTTGTAGACTAACCTCAAATAGATAGTATGGGTTATAGAGCTGAAACTCAGTAACTTCCAGGCAATGCAAATATCACACACACACACACACACACACACACACCAAAGATAAACATACAACAGCGAAAAAACATTGAAATCCAGCATCTTGAGGAGACACTGCATCTCCATACATGGAAAGGAGATGCGATTGGTGTCCCATTGCAGTGCTGGAATACTTGGCAGGGGAAATTGTAGACTGGGGGAATTCACGTCTCCTACTGCAGTCAGACAGCTGAGACGGTCACATCCACGTTGTGGAGCAGAGACATCACACTGGACAGCCGTTTCTGACTGCAGTTAAGCAGCAGACGCAGGAAGATCTAGCAAGTTTCTCTCTCTCTCTTTCTCTATCCCTCTTTATCTCTCTCCATCAACACTGAGCAGCGCTGCGTTTAGCAGAGCAGCAACAGGAACGTCGAGCTAAACGTGCTGCAGTTTCATTCGATATTAACTTTTTTTAAGTCGTAATAAGATGTTACTCACCGAAGCTGCAGGAGCAGAGCCGCAGAAAACAGCTGATCCCGAGTCTGCGTTAAAGACTGCTGCTAGTTTCACCGACTGCAAACACCGCTCTCTCTCTCTCTCTCTCTCTCTCTCTCTCTCTCTCTCTCTCTCTCTCTCTCTCTCTCTCTCTCTCTTAAAACGTCACTCGCTCGAGCAGCAGCAGAGTCTCTCCTCTCCATTAATTAAGTCCATTTCAGTACATTTCTTTCGTCCTCCAATTCATCAGGGATCAGCAAGAGGGACGTTGTTTCAAAATCAAGCCCCAAAAAGAACGCCCCACTCAATTTGATCTTGAAATCTCAGGCAACTGTTTTGGAAAAAAAGTATTTGCTCATAATTTCAAATAGGCGTTTACCAACTCAAATCAGAAAATCGGTTCAGATCCAGGGACTCGGAAACAGTATGCATCAAACCCCCCGCAAACCTAGAACGGACAGGTGGGGGCTGGAACGCTAGTTTTACTGAAAATCAACCGCTGAAGCCTGTCGAGCCCATTCAAGAGTCACAAAGCCAGAATCCACCTGCCTTTCAGGCAAACCCTGTGAACACACTTCCCTTCACAGCTCTCAGCCTGCTCAGCCAGAACCCTCCCTGTAACTCAGAGGACAAGGAGCAGTTAAACACAGTGTATGAATAAAGACGGGTAAACATGTCCTTGTAGTTACTGTAGCTTACACTGAAAACTATTAAAATAGTTAAGGTTTGACCTCCGCACATCCTCATATTTTCACCCCAGTGAAACAAAAATGTATAAAAAATTGCATCAGAGTTTCTGGAATAAAATCAAGAGGAATAAAAACTATTCTTCATATCTAATCTTATTGCTGAGCTTTATACTTTTTGGATAATACTTGGAACCTTTATTTTATCATGGATTCCAAATACTTGAAAAATTCTTCTTTTTCC
Source organism: Brachypetersius gabonensis (assembly GCA_037577145.1). NCBI lineage: Eukaryota > Metazoa > Chordata > Actinopteri > Characiformes > Alestidae > Brachypetersius > Brachypetersius gabonensis. The sequence goes on from JBBJLR010000018.1 coordinate 14,470,308, forward strand.
AGATTCACTTCCTGCCTAGTACGTCTTTCTAGATTTCATACCTGTGTAGATCTTACTATGACCCAAGCTTATTAAATAACAAAAATAATTTACATTTAGAAAGACTTCTTTTTCCAGGGTCTTTAATATACTTTACTGTTATTGTTCCTGTTTTTAATTTTGGGTTAGTTTAACCCTGAAAGCCAGTCCTAACTACTTTACTACCCATTGGTGATACAGGTGTTTAATAGCTTGTATAATCTATATAGAAAATCTGCACTGGGCTGTGTGGCAGTAGAACTGTGTTCTCTGAAACTTTTTAATACCAATGAGATGAGTTTGAACGGAGTTTGACATCCAGAAGTAATCTAACATCAGTACCTGTCACTAATGCTCTTATGGCTGAATGCAATTAGATCTTCACAGCAATGTACCAAGATCTACTGCATGTGATAACACACAGTTCTATATGACCTGAATAAACTCCTCTTTTTAAACCTCTTAGAAGCCTCCACTCCATCTCCAGACAAAATGATAGTGAGTGGCTTACATTCTTCACGCTTGTTCTATAGTTATCTTACTTATCAATCCATTTTTTGATCAAGTGTGCTAGGGCAAAGTTGAAAACTCTTTCATGTACTTTATCGTCTTTGGTTTGTTGTTTATTAGGTTAAAGTAAAAATATTTCAAATAATACACGAGGTGGTTGTCAGTTAATTATGAGACATAAGGTTTTATGCAAGTTTGCAAAAAAAAAAAAATGTGTGCCTTTAATTTTTAAGCAGGCTCAACATTTCTCACAGAGTTGTTCTGTCAAACTGGTTATAAGTAGGCGTTGTCCTCCTTTAATAGCTACGCTGCTTAGGATGACCCGTGGATCCCAGCAGAAGGCAGTGAACCGGAGCTGTGAGGGCAAAGCGTGGACCATCTGTGCAGCCAATAAAGCTGCTGTTTGTGGAGCACACTGTCAGATTTAGCACCCTACTGATGCCATTCCATCTTCTAAATGACCGTCGTTAAAAACTCCCCGCTCATACCGCATCATATCAATAATTCAGCACCCCGACCCCTGGAAGCAGCCTCTCAGCACTATCAAGGAGTCAGACGGGTGGTCTCTCCATCGTAATGGCGCACTGTCAGGGGCACAGGAAAAAGATGGTAGCTCTGACAGACCTAATCATCAGGTCATAACGATAACTCAGTCCTGCTGGACGATGACGGACCCGCTGAGAGACTAAACTCAGCGTGACTGGTTAACGAAAGAGTCAAACTTGACATCAACTTATTACAAGTTTGACTGCATTACAAGACCTTTGGCTTAGAAAGTCTACTGAAAAAATCTTCAGCTGATGAGCATTTTCACTGTAAATTCCCCTGTAGCCACCCATCCTTCATTTTAATGGCATTCTACAAGTAATGGCAAGTGCATTCTTCAGCCCAGTGACTAATACATTCTGATGGCTGAATCTCTGTCTCACCATATGTTTGTCACTGTATTTGAGGGCCGTGCAGTGACCTTTAGAAGGATAGCTGCTGAAACGAAGACCCAGGAGGAGTGGATTGATGGTGATCAACAAATTTTGTCGACCGGGTGTAAGGGGGGTGGCTTTGAGATGACTGGATCAGAGCAAGTCAAAGACATGAAGTCTTGTGGGGTGATCATCATATGCAGTGGTTAACTGCCTGCCAAAAGTGGTCCAAGGAAGGACAACTGCTGAACTGGCATCAGGGTCAGGGGGGCCCAAAGATGAGGCGAATGGGTAGTGAAGCTTAGCCCGTCTGGTCTGATCCCTCCGACAAGCTACAGGAAACCACTGAAAAAGTGAATTCTGGAAATAATAGAAAAGTGTTAGATGATGGTCTGGACAATGTTCTGCTGGGAAATCTTGGGTCCTGGCATTCATGTGGATGTTACTTTGACATGTACCATGTACTACCTAAACATCCTTCAGGTATTCCCTGATGGAATTAGCCTCTTTAAGCGAGATAATGCCATCTGCCACACTCCAGGAATGGTTTGAGGAGCATGATCAAGAATTCAAGGTGTTGTTCTCCATATTCCTCCAAGTCTAATCCAGGAAGGCTCCACATCACAGCTAACAGGACTTGATTGCTAACATCATGGTGCCAGATACCACGGTACACCATCAGGGGTCTTGTGGGATATTTGGGGGTAATTTTGAAATTTACAGTCTTAAGATGTGAGTTCAGTGCACAGCAGTGTTTACTTGCGTGTAGAAATATTCAAAGTTCAGTTATTTACCTGAACTTAAGAAGATCCTCTGTTAGGTCTGCAATATTTTTGTTCATCACACCTGCAGATTTTTAGATATGCCATTCATTATCCTCAGAGAGAAAAAACTGGAGCTGATGGAATGACACCATGACTTCAGAGGTTTATGGAGAAAAGAAAAAAGGGCTTAACTTTAATCATGGTCCAGTTATTTCCAGTTTATTTCTGGTCACATAATGTAAAGGTCAGCCAGCATTTTCAAAAGGTAAACAAAAAAGAGATAAAGAAATTGTTACTATGCTTTAATATGCCAAGGGTGGTGTGTTAGGATTTGAATACCTCCCTAAAATAAACATGATTTGTAAATCGAGTCAACATTCAGATTACCTCTGAAGCGTAGGCTGAAAAGCCATTTCCACCATATGGCGCCTCTACGATGCCTATACTGGAGTCACATGACAAGGCTGAACTGTGCCTGAACTGTGAGGTGGAAGCAAAGAGGATGAAAATCATGCTGGCCCAACATTGATTAACACTGGAAAACTTAACTTCACATAACTTACATGGTGTTTGCATGTAATAGCTCTAGTAAATTGCTCCCAGATAAATTGCAATCTAGAGCTGAAATTTGTCATATTTATGACTTTTGGGGGGCTTTGAAATTGCTGAAAAATCAGACTTCCTCCAAAGCAGACTACAAACCGAAGATACCGTGAAACCCTCCTCCATGACAGATCAAGCAATTTACAATTAGATCTAATAAGCAATTTGTTCAAGATTAAGAGGCTTCTAAATTGGCCATCTGTGTTGCCCATTATAAATATGATAATTCTATGTGTTTGCTTCTTTACTGCTTTTTATATGAAATGCCCTTCAAGAGGGTAGAATAATGGATTTAATCTGGGGGGGAGGGGGGTGATCACATAACAGATGTAACTCTTCCATACCCAAACATTTACATAATTGTCAGCAAAGGAAAAAGTTAGAGGGTGTAGAGCAATACTGGGCAGGAGCCATCAAATGCCCATCTGAATTTCTGTCACAATAGAAATCATTGATATGCCATTATTAGTCCCAAGCAGCGTTTGTGTAACGAGTGCACACACATTTCTGTTCCTATTCACTGAAGAATACTTCACGTACTGGTACGCCAGATGGTCTCTCTTCTGTTTAATTGCCATTTTCTTTTTGATTGACAGCATATTTTACTCTCTCTGGACTTAGTTCCACAAACACAGTTGGTAAACCTTGATGAAGGAATTAGCCTCATAAAACACACACTCCCATTCAAAAGTTTGGAATCACTTGACAGAGGGTTTAAAAGGGCATTCTGGTAATAGACTAGCTTTTAATATGTTCTCTGTCCTGTTATGTATCCCTCTGCCTCTTCAGTATGTTTTTATCAATTAATTGTCTTTCACTACAATACCCAGCATGCATTACAAAAGTCACACAACCACTGGGAGTTCCTGAAGCACTCAACAAATACCCTGATGTAGAAGCTAATAAAAACATCTGTGCATGCTAGCCTAACTGATATAGCGACTAATTTGGGAAGGTTGTTAGTTTGATGTTAAAGAATTCATTCAATTGCTGAATTAACCAAAAAAAATGAAAAAAGAAAAATGTTTCTTTTTAAAATGTCCTCCCTCTTCAAGATGCATTATCAGAAATTAGGTTTTGTAGTAGGTACCTGCTACAAGTTCAAAGGAATCATCCCCTATCAAAAATGACATTTTCTTTTCAATTCTATCTTATTTATATAGTGCTTTTTACAGCCAATGTTGTCACAATGCAGCTTTACAGAATCCAGGACCGAGCCTCTAGTGAGCAAGGCAAGGAAAAGCTCCCTAAAGCTGGAGGACGAAACTTTGGGAGAAAGCATCCTCCTCTACTTCACCTGGAGAGTAATAATAAAAGTCTCTATGGAGACTAACAGTAGAAGGCTAGTCTGCCCTACAAAGCCAAAGTGCAGTAACCACACTGAGAAACTGAGAAAAATGGTTTAAAGTTTTTTAGTATTAGTATGAATTTTGACACCATCATTCCTCTGAAATGGGACAAATCTGAACCAGGATATTTTCTCACAAGACAAAGGAGATGTCCTAAACCCCATTTGTAGTCTAAAGTCAGTTTTGACCAAATATGTAGTTACTGCACTTTGGCTTTGTAGGGCAGTATTGTTTACTGACTAAATTACTGCTGAACATGTGGCAGAGTAGGTGTAGTTAAAGCCAGTAGAAGTAGATTTGGTTGAAGTTTGTGTGAGAAATAGTTTGAGAGTCTCTAGTCAACAGCAACAGGAAAAACAATCTCCACTGGAACCTTTCAACAGCAGCTGCCCTTGAATGGGGGAGGAACATTCAAACCAGTCAAGGACACTTGAGCATGGGACCCCAGCAACTGCAGCCTCAGAAATCCAACATTTCATATGTTCATTTAATTATAAAATCCGTATATAAAACATGAACCTACAGCTCTGTTCGACATTCTGGCCACAGCTGAAATATCCTGCTTTTTAAAGTATAATTGTGAGTATTTGAAAGTACTGTATTATTTTCAAACCTTTGAAGCTGTAGAGTAGATAATGTTAGATTAATATTTTGTGGTTTTATATTAACCAACCTTAATTGATGACTTCAGACTTTGGAGTGGTGGTACTAGACATCAGTGTATTCATACATTATACAATTTTTGACTGTATCGCTGTATAAACAGATGCAGTGTGCTCTAGTCCTGCAGATAGCAGCTCTGAACAGGCAGTAGGATCCAATTCATGACTGATTCACTCGATTCTCTTGTCGGAACTCTGCATGAACCCAGTCATCGCTTATACACACAGCTAAAACACCGTGGTTGATTTGAAACACTCACTGGGGTTATATTTGTCAAGCTCTGGGATAAGAAGCCTGACTTTGATAACATTTGTTGCACTGAGGCCAATATCTGTTGATGCAGAGTTACAGCAGTGGTTTTATCCAACCAATAAGGATCCATTTTTCTGTAACACTGAGGTGTGAATGAGGATTTGGAGGGCTGGAAGGAGAGGTAATCGTTTCTTGTCTTATCTCGCGCCTGTTAATGACAGTGTTTGTCAAAACAGTAAAATTGCTTCTGTCGACGGCTTCTTTCAGTAGAAATTAACTCGTTTTCTGAGGCAGCAGCCAGAGGAAACACATACATCATACACTCGGTATTGTCTTATTCTCATTCTCCTGCTAATGGAGTCATCTCCTTTCCTTCTTTGCTATCTGCCTGAGCCGTGCAATGTGGCACGCTTGAAGAATGTAGTTTGATTTGCATTGTTTAATGTCTTTTTTTTCCACCCTCTTCCTCATCACACTCTCAGTGATTAGAGAAAGTACTTTGTGGACAATAGTCATCCTATCATTAATCTTGCTGAACTGGTTATTGAGGGAAAAGAGGGGGCTGAATAATGTGATTTATCTAAAAGCAGCTAATTAAAGATACATTCACTGGGGGAAAATGAGAAGCTTCTTCCAGGTGAAAGAAATACTTAATGATGCTATGCAAAACAGGCCAGGGGATCCTTCGCCGGATGAGAAATCAGCATTCATGCAACTACACACATTACGCCCATTGGACCGCGCGTACATTAGGTGGAACGCACAGCGCAGACAGAGTGAGCGGTAGATGTGCACTGTCAAAGGAGCTGAAGCATCGTAGTGCTAAGCTGTCCATTAAAAGGTAGAGCGAGAATCGCTTTGAAGAGTCACTTTTAAAGATTTATTCGAACTTCCAGGATACTTCTGGGGCCAGGTTGTTTTTAGCTCGTAAGACATGATTTAAACCACCTCGCATTTCTAACGTCCCAAAGCTCCGGAATATGATTGATGATATTTTACTACACCGCAAGGTCAAACCCAGCCGCTGATAGAGCAGTTCCACCAGTGTGGCACGGTCATAAGGTTGGCTGCATTGCTGAGGCAAGGGTCAGTGGTTGCATCAGTGCTGAAATGATCCGGGGAATGTTTTTTTCAGTTAGCGGGATCACTCAAATTGTCGGCTGATTTTTAGCAGAAGACTGACAGGTCCTCTTCACTGTGTTTCAAGATTGCTACCACATCAGGAGAATTTTGCTTCAGCAATAACGTTCAGCGAAGGACGTTATACCTCTTCCTTTAGTAACATTGAGCAAAAACAACAATCTTTTACTCTAAAATCTGCTAAACATTTCTATGCTAATACATGTGGTTATAGTACAAGATACCATTCAAGTGTTTTTGGAATCTCAAATTCTGTCATACTTTAATATTATGCACACATAGCAGTTTGTGCCAGACAGAAAGGAGAAGGGAGAGAAACAATCAGACCGAAATATCCCAACTGAAAGTGGTCTTGGGATCATGCTAATACGTCTAATAATGAGGGAGCACCACCAATTTGCTCTCATTTGCATAATGCTGATGGGTTGCTGTGAGTTTCATTTCTTATCATTACATTAGAATTGTGGTCAAACTACTCCTTAAGGAGGTACATTTAGTTTGTCTAGATGCAGTCCATACATCACAACATAGCTCCACTTTAGTCATTTACTGCTTAATTATTATTATAATAATTATAAGTTGTCCAAGGGCAATCTATGTTCCAGTCCCTCTTGTATCCAGGAACTAAGCCACAGGCTAGACTCTTGGGATTGTTCTAATGATTCATCTTCTTGTTCTTTTAATACAATCAGATAAAGTGTGCATTTGTAGGGCTGTCCCACTTCCCTTCACTACAAATAAAGGTTCACAAATAGTTCTTGGTTCTCACATAGTCTATGAAAAATCTTTAACTGATATAGAACCTTCACAGTAGATCTTTCATGTTCTGTAATGAGTTCTTCATACTTTCAAAATGATTCAGTAAAAGGTTTTTTAGGGAACCAAAAGTGGTTCTTTTGTGGCAAAGCTCCAAAGAATGTCTTTTTGATGTGGATGCTTTTAACACATCTACATGAACTCCCCTGACAAAAAAATGTCTTCTCTAATGTGTGATTGTATTATCTTAACAGTAACAGCAGGTATCCTGTCAGGTAAGGATTACACATGTGGTCTATTTTAGCCCACATTTGATTCCTCAAACTTGTTCAACACCATCAACATTCCCACATCCCCACATTTCAAGATGACTATGGTGTCTGGGTATGAGTGCTTCAACAAACATGAACAAACACTGGGACACTTTGGCTGACTAGCGAAATCACCAGCCCTTTACTACAGTTCTCAATTTGGAAAAGCAGCGAAATGCCAAAATAGGTACACGGGAACTAGAGCTGAAATGAGCACCCAGTTCATGGAAGAGTGGGCTAAAAATGGACAGGATTTCAAGAGAGAGATTCTTGCCTGGTAGGACTGATGCAAGACTCAGAGATGCCTAATCAAAAGTTTTGTGGGCTGACAAAGCTGTATATTACAGTCAAATGCACACATTTGGTTGCCAAATTATAGTCTAATTATATTGCTGGTTCTCTAAGTGAAAATACATGGAGAAGACACTTGTTTGATTATTTCTTGAGGGACAGTTTTATGAACAACATCATGTTTCATTTTCCCACTATGTTAAAAATATACAAATTGTGCTTTCCAATCAGCAGGAAAACAACATGTTTGTTCCTTGTTGAGCATGTGTCCTTATTTTCACTTAGAAAATCAACAAAATGGGCAATTAGACTATGGGTGTTTTTGCACACAACTGTCAGCATAAGTTGACAACATGTCTCCCGTAAAGCTCCAGCATTCAATAAACAGGATGTTCCAGGTTGAATAACAGATCAGTGAAAAAATACAGTTTGTACATGTTTTCTGCATTGGGCCTCTATCAGCTCATACATGATTGACATTAATTATAATGTACTCAAACTATTGGACTGTGGTTGCATCATTATGAATTTTCCAAATTGACTTTACTGCTCATCCTACACAGTACTGATGTTTCTCATGCAAGCAGCATCACTACAGATGTTTACGAATTGACTGTGATTTTACCAAACAAATCCGGGATTTTGGAAATCTCTTCTCACAGCAGCAGGTCTATAAGATGCTCCAGGAGGACAAAAATAAACACTCAGACACACAGTGGTTTGGGGGCGGGGAATATGTGTGATGACGGTGGGCTGGGTGGCTGGTACCTCTTGTTTACTCTTGTTTACTTTGCTTGTTGCTGGAAGAGGCCTGAGGCCATATAGTGACTGTTCTGCTCAGCTCTCATCCACAGTAACAAGAAATGTACGCTGCAGGCTCAGACAGCTCGTTGGCCCACCAAGCTGAGGCAGAACCTTCCTAGAATAGAGGACATTTTGAGGGGCCCAAGAAAACATGAACCCCTCCCTTTCTAAACTGATGCAATGTAATGGAAATTGTGACCTGACGATTGCTTGAAGGCCTATTGCGCCTCAGTCTCTCTCTGTCTCTCTCCATCTCTTTCTCCATCTCTCCATCTTTTTTTCTGTCCCCTGTTCCACATCTCTATGTGTCTATAGTAACAAAACAAACCGATCTATCAAAGCCCCATTCTTTGTACCACACGCTTCTAATCAGCCCAGAGGCATGCGACACAAGGCTCATTTTTGCATGCTGCAATTCTGTGGAAACAAAATTTCAACAAATTATGGAAAATGCCAAAAACAAAGTGTTCCTTGTATCAGCCACAAGCCACCTCAAGCTGTCTCAGAGTGCCCCGGGACCAGCCTGCAGTTAATCGCAGGTTCCACCTTGAATGGAAAGTGTACCATACACAGCTAAAGAAAGCAGGTCAGGACCAGAAATGCTGCAAGTTGAATTTAAATCTGTCACTGTCCAGAGTGGAAATCAGCTATGGTGGCTATGGACAGCCACCCACCCACCCACACATACACACACACACACACACACACACACACACACACACACACACACACACACACACACACACACACACACA
>JBBJLR010000018.1:14480022-14490086 GCA_037577145.1 Brachypetersius gabonensis
CACACACACACACACATACACACACACACACACACACACACACACACACACACACACACACACACACACACACTGTAATAGGGGAAAGCTCAGGATTTAAAAGGTCTTAGAAAAGGATTTGAATAATGTAGTAGGCAAGTAAAGAAATTCTCTCACAAATGCAGATTCTACATTTTCGATTCAAACTTGAGTTTATAAGGAGAATAGTAGATATTTTATTATGATTTAAATTAGATCAAATACTGCATAGTCTGTTTTTGCTGGAAGAAAAAAAACTGAAAAAAATGGTGCTTTGAATAAACCTGATTCAAACGTGCCAGTTGGTTGCACATGAATTAAACTGGTTGCATCAACACAACTGCACCAACTCAGTCTTTCAGTTTACCTCTTTTGGCAAGAACTGTGTTGATGAATACACGTATTTGTTTGCGTACAATTGAAACATTTAAATCATTTAAATTCCAAGCAGTGCATGCATTTCTTTTTGCCATGTTTTTATTAAAAATTGCCTAATGGAATAAAATCACAGAAGCATATTTAAACCTACCAAGACAGAGCATAAATATAATTAATTACATAATTATGCAATTAATAACTTATAATTATATTTAAAAGAAACTTTGTAAAAATAAATTGCAATAAGTCACTGCATTCTTTGTATTCCCGGTATATAAAGCCCATACTGTATATGTCAAATCTGCAAAACCAGTCAGAGTAGCAGTTATTAGAGAGGGAAAATATATGTTATTCTGTTCTTGCCAAAAAAACTAATTTGTTTCTTCTACAAAAGGGTCTGCTCAAATGAAATTAATAAAAAACATTTTTCCCAGCATTTCTGTACAGTGCTACAATGTCTGCGAACCCTTAGGACCTAAAATGTGATCAGATCTTTCTAACAATAAAGAAAGCACAACAAAATAATCCAATGTTAACCACCTTTATTGGTAAGAAGTATAAACCTCTCCTCTTCTAATAACATGTGTTAGTAATGACTTCAACCAAATGTTTCCTGTCTTTATGCTGACTTGGAGGAATTTTGTCTCATTGCACTTTAAAACTACATAAATTTAGTGGGCTTTCTACCATGAACTCTGCACTTCCATGTCTAGCCAGGACATTTCTATTTGTTTAAAAATGTGTACTATTTGTACTTTGACTTAGCCATTTCAAACAACTATATTTCTTCTGCTTACCTTCTGTCTTTCTAGTGTCATTGTCTTTTTTCAAGCCTAACCTTATATTGGTCTTCAGTTCACAAATTGTTGGTTTCTTCAATAGAATTTCCCAGTATAGTCTAGAATGAATAGTTTTATCAATGATGGCAAGCTGTTTTTGTCCAATGCCAGCATAATATCCCCAAGGCATTGTACTACCACCATCATGTTTCATAGCTGGGAGAAGGTTCTTATGCTGCAAAATAGTTTTTACCAAATATAATGTTTCTCATTTAAGCCATACAATTACATCCAGTTCATCTTTAGGAAACTGTAAACAGGCAGCAATGTTTTTATGAGTGCTGAAGAGCAGATTTGACGGTGAAGACGTCACCTAACTTCACTTCACCCACACTCATCTAGCTGACTCATCTCCTGATACTTGTGAGGTCTGGTGAACCTTCGACCCAAACCAGGAGAAGTAGGTCACCAGAATATTAGGGGATAGGGCTCTGGACTAGAGGTGTATGTGGGTGTGAGTGAATGAGTGTCTACAGCTGTGCTCGTTTAAGAGCTAAGTGTTCGGGTCGTGTAATTGGTTGAATGTGAGTTTAAAACCTGGCTGAGCCAGAGATGTGGTGCGCGGTGATCACCCTGGTTTTTGGGTTTGTTTAGTTGCTGTGCTGGAGGGAAGGTGCAGTTCAGCTGTATTAGAAAACATATCTTGTTCCGTGCTCACGTTAGCGACAGAGAAAACATATTACACTGCTGTGAGTGGAGAACTGCTGGTTTAAGTCTGGTGTGAGTGTGCTTGTGACTCTTTCTGTGAGACAGTCTCAACCTATCTGGAACGCTCTGGACTTCAGAGAGTTGGCACCTGTGACAAGCAGAGGAGAAGCATAGTGGAGAGGAGAGCCGACAGGAGCTAGTGACAAGAGTGCACGTTCACTGGCGGCTGATTTCCTTCCTTTCCCTCTCCCTTTCTCTCCTGTCTATATTTTCATCCAGGAGTGAACCGACGTCTCAAGCTCACATTTGAGGAGTCCTCGGGTCCTAAAGGGGACGAGGGCCAAGAGAGAGACTGTGCAGTTTGAGTATAAACACGGACTGAAGTCTCTAGTGGAGAGAAGGTTCTCCGGGGACATACGGAGTTGGTTTTGTTTGGAAGGAGTTCCAGAGGGGTGAAGGCCCCCCTTGTAGTGGTGAAGCTCCCCTGAGGACGAGCTAGTTTGAGTTATCGTTTGTGCGTGTGGATTTAAATAAAGACTGTATCTTTGGAACTTGCTACTGTGACTGCTGTGTCTTTCACCCGACATGACAATCCTAATAATCTCATAAGTTAAAATCATAATTCTAGAGTTTCGGATACATTTGCCCACAACATATTTAATGTTGGATCAATTTCTTTAATTAATAAATGATTCTATTTGTTCTCTTGGTTTTCCTTTATTAGTTTGGAATGATTTAGATAAAGATCTATTCATATTTTAGGTCAGATGTATGTAAAAATAAAAGCTAAAAATGCCATAGACTTTCTAGCACTATTTTATCACTCTTTATCTCACATTAACAATTTTCATTCCAAGGGATAAAAAGAAGCTGGAAAATAATAATGTAAAACTAAGTCACGTCTGTTTTGGTACATAAAGGAATTCAGTTTTATAAGTGGATATAAATTAAGTGTAAGAAGAATATAGATTATGGGCCCTTTAAGGTCATGCCCACTGTTGTAGTAGCCTGGGGCAAGGCACTTAACCTAAAGGTACTGCTGCCTCACTATCAAAGTCTTTCTGTCAGGCTTTTGCCTACTTCAGTGGTTCTCAATCTCAGTGCTGGGCTCCCCCATGCTCTGCATGCACATTCTTTGTGTTTCCCTGCTCCAACACACCTGACTCAGCCCATGAAGGGTTTGATAATGATTATGGTGTTAGGGCAGCACAAACGCAAACGTGTAGCACACAGCCTCTGGGATGGAGGACCACTGAACTAAAGCAAAGTCTAAAACTCAAACACCTTCAAGCCGAAAAACAGATTTATCAAAAGAGCAACTTACAATGGAAGTAATACTGTTTATGTAGAATTGTTGGGAGTAGCTGAATAAAAAAACAAAATAAAAAACACAAATTGATGACAGTGCTGCCATTCATGCAAAAGACAAAAAGACATGCTCTTCTTGTTTTTGATTTATTCATTTTTACTGCTGTTTTTGCATTGATTCTGACATCATCAAAAGATTGTATTTGCAGTGATAAGAATTGTGCTCTGTATGTGCACAGTTTAATGACTGTAATTCACTCAGAAATAAGTATAAAGCAACAGTGAAGTCAGCATGGTATTTATCTTATACTGCAATAGAAACATACGAGCAGAGAGAAAGTTCTAGTTTCACCAACAACCACCAAAGTGGGACAAAGTGTAAGCCTCAGAAGCTCCACCCACACACACACACATGAAGTATCTTATATTTATAGCAAGCTGAGCTGGCCACTACTGTCAGGATTGTCTGTTTCATTTTCATTAGCTCTATGTCTGTGTGCATCACTGAGCCTTACATAGCAAAATAGTCACAGTTTCAGTGTACAGTTTCTTCTCAACAGTTTTCCTTAAGACATTTACTTGCTGTTTCCTAGTTTGTTTCCTGCAGGTCCGTTTTTCTTGTATCCCTGCTTGGAAAATTGCCTGTCCAAACAGGATGCACAAAAAGTACAATCTGTTGGTTATTTTGATGGTCCTTCAAATGCATGCATGTCCCTATCTTGTCAAAGTCATGTTTTTCGAAAATAAAAAAAGGAAGTTTAACACTTTTCCATGTAGACCAAAATGTAACAAAGTCAATTTAATAGAAGTTCTCTCCAGCACTGGTGTTAAAATTATTGTCTGTAGTGGTTTACTTTTACATTTATTTTTATAGCTTTCGGTAAGTAATACTCTGTCCATGTCTACAGGTCTGCTCCACTTTAATGAAGAACTGGATGCAGTTCTGGGGGTGGGTGGTGTTGCAAGACCAAAGAGGACAAAGTCAAAGACTCTGAATGCACTGCATACAATAAATTTGACTAGATATTGTTAAAGTTGATAATGCAGAATAGCCAAAGGAACTATGAAATGGTTACAAAGCAAGACCAAGGACATGTAGCCAAGCCAAAGTGTGCCTTCTATTAAATTCACAGGACAGCTTGCTCATGCTCACTTATGATTGCCCTTATTAAAAAGAACAGCTTTGCTCACTCATCCAGAACAGCAGATGAGTTATAGTAGGCAAGTAGCTGTTGACACTGAAAATCCACAACAACAATAACAACAACAACAACAGAAACATCAAATGAGATGTACGTCATATTGGTTTAGGCTACTTTTTATTTGAAAGGTTAACACAAACATGACAGGTGAAAAGAGAACGCAATGTTTAAACTAATAGCTGGATTGTCGTGGTGTATGCTTAGAGCACACTCAGTGTGAGATAAAACAGAGGCTGAATTAGAGTGGAGAAGGAGAGCCTTGTAATGAGATGTTCAATTACCTGTGCAGCCGAGCGATACATCAGAAATTAAAAGAGCTTTTGCTAAACTTCAGCCCTGATCTCTTTAATCTTCTACATTTAATAGAAATGAGCAGTTTTGTGCTTGATCCAATAGCAGATGGTTCTTGTTTGATTGCAGAAAAGACCTCAAAGATTAAATGTACCAGACAAAGCAAAATGTGACGAGCTTCTGTGCGCTTTCGAATCAGTCTTTGGAATCTTATGCAATGGTTTGGTAGTGCCAGCATTAAACGGAAAGCCAGCATTCAGTTCAGTTCCTACACAGCTTGTGAATGTGAAGCCAATATTCTACTCGGTAGTAGTAGGCCTACTCATCGCATGAGATGTGGTACTTCTTTCTTAAGTAGATAATAAAATGTGCATGTCATTTTTTCATCCTCTATAACTTAAATCTTAGGTTAAATATGGTCCTTTGATTGACAAATGAACCAAGTAGGTTTATGCTGAATGCATAGCACACTTCCTGTCAAAAGTCTAGGAACACCTTTTATACTTCCAAAAGTTGGAAGTACAAAACATAGGTCTTCCTTATATCCATTAAACTCCCTTTGGCTGAAATGTGTATTAAGATAAACAGCTGCATGTTAACAGGGTATTTTTAAACAATACATATCACAATTAATTGTTCCTTTTTGATGTTCTTGATATTTTTGGTTTACTGATATTCTTACCAGTATTCTTGTACTGCACCATGGCGTGCCAAAATACTTTAAAACATACAAAACTATTTTCAGACATGCAAACGAGATGCTAGCTACTTGCATATATTTGGGGTATTTTTATAAACCTAGCTGTTTGTGTTAGAGCCTGTCCCATCAGTAACAGGGCCATAGGAAGAGAAACACCCGTTTATAAAGCCTTCATAGAGCAGATACACAGGCTTGAAGCACACCCCCACACCAAGGGGCAAGTTAGCATCTCTAATTCAAATGATATGCATGTTTTTGGACTGTGGGAGGAAACTGGCATACTCTGAAGAAGCCCAGGCAGACTGGGTGAACATACAGACTCCACACAGGAAGGACCTTCGCCCAGCCCAGCTAGGAATGGAACCCAAGGGACAGCCCTATAAACTATTCCACCGGGCCACTCCTTGACTGAACTTACTGAAACAAAAACATTTCCACTGAGTTTTCTTTACTACAGTTTAGGAGAAGATATGTTACATTATCGATGCAGTTTATTCAAAAAGCTGAAAAATGTTTGTCAGGACCAAAATCATCTGTTATACCAGAAAGTGTTGTGTTCTGATGAGCCCTCATATCATAATGTAACACTTTTGTCATGATGCACATTTACCCGAAACTGTCCCGATACTGGGAATCTGTGTATGTCCAGATAAATTTTGTCTCCTTTTGCTCATCTAACCGTATAGAATATTTCACTGAAATATATAACCGCTGGTTAATCTCCATTCTACATTCTAGGAAAGAGTCTTTTCAATGCCGGAATCACTTTTAAAAATATGACACACGATTCTTACATTTTCTTCCTGAGATTAGACTACACACACACACACACACACACACACACACACACACACACACACACACTAGTGGCCTTCTCCACCCCCTCAGCACATTGTCAGTATCTGCAGTCTAATTGTCAGAAACACATTCAAAGTGCCAGGACTATACTTCATCCAAACCAACGGTTCGGATTGTCTCCCTCACCTCCTCCTCCACTCTCCTCCAGTCTTATCCCTTTGTTCTCTTTCACACTGCACCCTACCACAGCGGAGGGCTGCCAGAGTGCCGATGCTACTCAAACGCTTCATCATCCTGCAAACAAAACACTCTGCCTCAGAGGCATAGACATAACATATAGTTTGATTGACATTAAAGCTTGCATAATTGCCACAACTCAACAGGACCTGACAATTCTCAGCATGGTTTAGTCAGATTTAAGCATAATTTCCCAAATACTTCTGCAGATTCAGATTTCAGAGCTGTTTTTTTTCACAGCCCATCCTCCAGGCTTAAGTCTGGCCTCTATTAACACCTGCTTTTCAACTGGAATTAATTAAAGTCAACACATCTGTGAAAACAAATAACAGCAAATAAAACAGCTTTGTATCTATTTAAGGCAAACATATTCTTGGGTTACGGTCAGGTTTAGACAGAATTTTAGACATTTTGTTTAGACATTTTGTTGGACTATGATTGAGTTTGAGCATATATTTTTCTGAGGTATTTACTGGGGTATGGTATGTTGTTGAACAAACAATATGAACAAAATGTAGTTGGGATATAGTCAGGTTGGGACAAAAAATGAAGCTGCAGTCGGACTGATATAGAATTTAGTGGGTAACAGTCAAATTCAAATTTGTCAGGTTATAGTCAGATTTTAGTAACTTTTTGTCACAAAACAGTATGGGCCAAACTTACAAAATTACAGTTTTTGACAGTATTTTACATGGTAATTAGCATGTGGCAGGGAAATGATTGGGTCTGGACAGACTTTTACAGGGTGACAGTCAGGTTTGGATGGAATTATGCTGGACAATGAATGGGATTGGACAAAATCTTGTTGGTATGGAGCCAGGTTTGTATGGAGTTTTGCAGAGTTACTGTCAGATTTGGAAAGAATTTAGCAGGGTTAAAGTCAGGTTTGGACAACATTTTGCAGGGTTACAATTGTGTTTGGATACAGTTTTTTCAGGCTATAGGTACATCTTGGTTAGAACGTTCTTAGGCTATATTTGGATGCAGTTCAAAATTTCAAGTCCCATTAAAACTCTGATTCAAAGTGAGAACGTGATGGCAAACAGTTAGCCTCACTAACTGCTGTCACGATCATTACCAGTAACCACCGGTAACCACCTGCGACCACCAAGGGTCACCATGGGGTCACCTCATGGACTGAATTACCCGTCTCCTTCCACCTGTATATAGTCACCTCTTGATTACTTCTCCTCACCTGCACTACTCACCTTATCACTGTCTGTCTACTTATTGGTTCCTAGTTTTGTCTTCTCTGTATTTATACCAGTCCCTATCCTATGTTCAGTATGCCAGCATACACTCACATACCCTCACCTTATGTTTGCGTGCTCCTGTCCCCTTTTACTTTAGGTTGGCCACCGTGCCTATTTTCAGTTGTAACTGGTTTTCGAGTTAATAAAACTTGCGGAACTTCGGGTCGGCCGGTTCCTTTTGGGGAGCGAGGTCAGCCACCGAGGACAGCCTGGAACACAAGGCAGGGTATCAAGACAGAGCGAAGGTCGAGACGTTTGACCTATGTGGGTTCCTCGCGAGTCTCCCCCTCAGCCATTCCCCGGGGAACCCCCCCCCACAACTGCACAGATTCCCCTCCGTTAATTTGGAGGAGAGGAGTACACATACGGCGGACAGTGGCGCCCCTGGGACACCCTGGGGAGGTCCTCCTCCGTTTGTTCGGCCTCCCAGTCTTCGTTCCCAGCCGCTTCAGCTGGTCTCTCAGCCCCTCCAGCCCGTCCCGCCAGCCTCACGGTCCCTCCAACCGGCTTCTCAGTTCCTCCAGCCGGTCCTGCCGGCCTCCCAGTCCCTCGAGCCGCTTCAGCTGGCCTCTTAGCTCATCCAGCTGGTCCCGCAGGCCTCACGGTCCCTCCAGCCGGCTTCTCAGTTCCTCCAGCCGGTCCTGCCGGCCTCCCAGTCCCTCGAGCCACTTCAGCTGGCCTCTTAGCTCATCCAGCTGGTCCCGCAGGCCTCACGGTCCCTCCAGCCGGCTTCTCAGTTCCGCCAAACTCTCCCAATGAAACAGCTTACGTCCTCTCCCGAACATCTACGGACTCCTTCGACGAGCCCTCCTCACCCAGACTGTTCGACCTCGTACAAGGTGATTGCTCGGTGAGGGAATATGCGGGGGAATTCCGTTGCTTGGCGGACGAAGGGATGTGGAGCGGCGAGATCCTCATATACACGTATCTCGGGGGATTGGACCCCATCATCCAAGACGAACTCTCTAATGAACTCGCTTCCCCTGACACTGTAGGAGATAATTCAACGCAGCCTCAAAATTAAGCTTCGTCTGAACTCCGTAGTTCAACTCCATCCAGATTCACACTTTCCAGATTCACCCATTTCAGCTCCATGCAGCCCAGTTCCACACAGTTCAGTTCTCCACAGTCCAGTGCCACACATTCTAGCTTCACACACTCCAGCTCCACTCATACCAGCTCCATTCATTCCAGCTCCACTTATTCCAGCTCCACACATTTCACCTCCACACAGTCCAGATCCACATATTTTAGCTCCCCACAATCCAGTTCCCCACAGTCCAGCTCTACCCAGTCCAGCTCCGCTCGGTACCTCTCTACTCTATCCTACTTTACTCAGTTTCAGACGGGAAGGCTCAGCTCCAATTAGCTTCATCTCCGCCGCGCCAGTCAGTCCACATGACTTTGCCGCTGCGCCAGTCAGTTCCGATGACATCGCTGCCGCGTCACTCAGCCTTGACGACCTCTCAGCTGCCTCAGTCAGCCCTGACAACTTCTCAGCTGCTCCAGTCTGCCCTGACGACTTCTCAGCCGCTCCAGTCTGCCCTGACTAGGGCTGGGTATCAAGTTAGATATTTTTAAAGCACCGACCGAATCGTCTCGATACTATCAAGTTTCGAAAAAATAATTTTCATTCGATGCCAAATTTTGATACCTAAGAGTATAATCTTGTCAACGTCAGTGAGCTAGAAAACGTGCGGCATCCTTAACATGCGGCATCCTTAACATGCTCGGATTGTAACAGGCGGTAGCCATGGTTACGGGCTCCTGGCCAGCGGTGGCGCTGTGGATAGCCTCCCAGTACTGATATAAAAGGGGATACAGTTGTGTCCTAAAACGCATGTGAGTATGTGTATAGTTGTCTGTGTAAGGCCCGCCGAGGCGTTTAAAGTTATTTCACCTGTGTTCTTTTCCTGTATTTATGAATACTCCTCCTGCTATGTTTATGGAGGAGGGTTTTTTATAAGAGTTCTAAAGCACCCCTTGAGGTTTATTAAAGATCTGTGAGGTTTATTAAAGGTGTCAATGTGTGGGTGAGATCGGTCTGAGACGGGTTTTGACCCGAAATGAGGAGTTAAAGCTCAGAAAAACTCCAGAGCGCTGGCACTCTGCTCCGCTAGCCTGCTAGCCCGGGCTCCTCCCCCCGCCTCACCTGCTCTCGGAGCTTCAGAACCACCATCTTCAGCCCCGGATCGGTTCTCCGCGGGGACAGGGTCAATAGAAGAGTAAATAGTAGATAGAAGAGGCCAAAGCTTTCTGCCCTTGAGGAGTTGTTTGCTGTGGAGGACATGGCTGTTGAAGCAAGAATGCAGACAAGAGGGTGACACGGGAGTGAATTTTCAAACCTCTCCCGTCCCACTCCCACAAAAAAAATCCCATCCCGTCCCAATCC
>JBBJLR010000018.1:14490186-14508912 GCA_037577145.1 Brachypetersius gabonensis
AAGTGGTTCAATCATAATTATATGAAGCTGCGAGAATACTTCTGTGCGCAAAGTAAACAAAAATAACTTTATTCAACTATTTATCTATGGGACGATCAGAAAGCTCTTGGATTAAATCCAAAATATCTTCATTTGTAGATAATTAATGACAGAATTGTAATTTTTGGGTAAACTAAACCTTTAAGCAGCAACTACACTTTGTTCATTTTGTGCTTTTGTTCCTTTGTTTATTGGTCTTAGAGATAAGCCTGCTGTGAAAAGTGTCCCAAACATCCTGAAAAAATAAAACCAAAGTTTCTCTGAGATTGTGTGTTATGTAATCTTGTTAAAATATATTTCTTAAAATAAAAGTATCGAAAAAAGTATCGTTCGGAACCTGTATCGAATTCAGGGTATCGATATCGGTATCGTAAATTTTGGAACAATACCCAGCCCTAGCCCTGACGACTTCTCAGCTGCTCCAGTCTGCCCTGATGACTTCTCAGCCACTCCTGTCAGCCTAGACGACGTCGCAGCCGCTCCCCTCTCCTGACCAGCTGCCAGTTTCCGCACCGAGTGGTCCCTCTCCTGACCAGCCGCCGGTTCCCGCACCTGGCGGCCCCTCTCCTGACCAGCCGCCAGTTTCCGCACCGGGCGGTCCCTCTCCTGACCAGCCGCCAGTTTCCGCACCGGGTGGTCCCTCTCCTGACCAGCCGCCGGTTCCCGCACTGGGCAGTCCCTCTCCTGACTGGCCGCGATTTACATTTACATTTACGGCATTTAGCAGACGCTTTTATCCAAAGTGACTTTCATTCTCTAACTACAGGGGACAGTCTCCCTGGAGCAACTTGGGGTTAAGGGTCTTGCTCAGGGACCCAGTGGTGGTATGCTGAAGGTAGGATTCAAACCAACGACCTCTTGATTTGGAGTCAAGTATCCTACCCACTGAGCTACCGCCAGGCGGCCCCTCTCCTGACCAGCCGTCGGTTTCTGCACTGGGCGGTCCCTCTCCTGATCAGCAGCCTGCTTCCGCACTGGGTGGTCCGACTCCTCCTGCCCCGTATACTGACTCGGACTCCACCACTGATCCCGTTCCAAGCCTCACACGGATGGGTCAGTGCTACAAGCATGTTGCGCTGCCCGTCCAGATGCCAAGCCTGGACTCTGAACAGGCCTCTGTTCCTGCCTTACTGCCGGTCACCCAACCTGTCCGGGTCCTCCTCCCGGATGGGTCCTTCATCCCTCAGAGTCTACCTGCTCCACCTCCGCCACCCCCATCATGGACGTGGGTTTGGGAGGTTTCCCTGGACTTCCCTCCTTCATACTGCATGAAGGGCTGGAAGCTTTTCTTCAGCGCCCCGGAGTTGCGCCTCAGTGGGGGGGAGTCCAGGTCATGATCATTACGGTGACCACCGGTAATCGGGACCAATAACCGCCTGCGACCACCAGGGGTTGCCAAAGGTTCTAGGACCTCATGGACTGATTTACCCATCTCCTTCTACCTGTATATAGTCACCTCTTGATTACTTCTCCTTACCTGCACTACTCACCTCATCATTGTTTGTCTTCTCATTGGTTCCTAGTTTTGTCTTCTCTGTATTTATACCAGTCCCTATCCTATGTTCAGTATGCCAGCATACACTCACATACCCTCACCTTATGTTTGCGTGCTCCTGTCCCCTTTTACGTTTAGGTTGGCCACCGTGCCTATTTTAACTGGTTTAATAAAACCCATTTCTGTTTCTCATATGGTCTGCGTTGGTACTTGCGCTCCTACTCACCTCAGACGGGACTCGCCCGTGACAACTGCTTATGCTTATGCACTCTCTAAAACCCCGACCAGAGTGAGAGAGTGTCCTGTTGAAATAGTGCATGATGTGGAGAGCTAAGAAGCTGAAAGAGCTCTAAGGCAAAGGATGGATAAGAACACTCAGCACTAAAGAGCCAATCATTTTTGACATTAATAACTTTTTAACCTCAATACAGAATAAGGCAAGTTCACTTTAACACTGCTTATCTAACTTACACATCTTTTCATAATCCAACCGTGTCTGCGCTCTGTGCTTTAGAGGGACTGATCTTTAAATGATCGCCATGATCCCTAACGGCCTTCTAATTAATACTGAAATGTTCATGCGAATATCAACGCACCATACTTTTACAGTGTATGTGTGTGTGTGTGTGTGTGTGTATGTGTGTGTGTTATGAATAGGCATTAAGGCAGATTTGCTCTGGCAGAGAGTGAAAACGCTGACAGTGGAGGCAGTGCTGGACTGAAAGTTTCCATCCAGCAGTCCTTTGGTGATTTCTATAATGAGATTTGACCAGTGTCTAAATCAAAAAGAGATAGATGGCAGAGCTGCATGGTGATTTATTAAAACCTTCCATTAGCCGCTCATCAGCACTTCACTCCTGTCAGAGAGACACACAGAGAGGGCTGAAAGGCTCTAGGAGAGAGAGAGAAAAAAGTAACCGGGACAAATATAGAAGACTGAATGGAACTGAAAGGGCCTTTTTTCTTTGCCGTTTGATCATCCCACTGTTTAACGGAAAGGTTCTCGCAGTGAGAGGGAGGTGGTAGAGTCCTTTTATATAAAAAAGGCTGAAATAGTTTGGTGAACCCATCATTAGGACTCTAAAACTTTCAGACTTGCTCTTTTTTTCCAAGGAAGTATGTTATGAAGTATGACTTTTGATATCGCCGGCTGCATGGTTTCAGGGAGGAAAAAAAAGGACCAGGCGAATTTTAAAAGAACAAGAAAGCCCAGTCTCTTACTGGAGGAGTGCACTATACAAAGGTTTCAGGAACACACAGACATGATTGCAGCTGTCTCTGCTGCACACAGGCACACTGGGATACACACACCGCACCACACACACATACAACACACGCACAGTCTCCGTGGACATTCCCCCAAAGTAAATGGTTGGGTTGCACTCTATAATACACAAAGACAGCCTTCAAATTGTTTACGCTGGCTGTGGCCATGGAGGGAAAAGAGCATGGGCGAGGGAGAGGGAGAGAGAGAGGTCAAGCAGAAGAAAAACTACAGTGAAAATGGTACAACTTTAACTGTTTAGGAGCACACCGCTCAGAGAATAAATCCACAATACAGTACAAACCAAGGAATAGGAAAACAAAAAACATAAAAACACAAAGAAATACAAAAAACACTGCAGAAATAGAATCACAAAAGACATGTCAGTGATGAAAGTCTATAAATGTGTAATTTTAGAACAAGATGAAGATTTATTGTATATTTCTCCTCTATGTGAACCAAAAATATGACATGCACAACAGAAGAATATAGTTGCTGTCCAAAAACTATATCTTTTTTTCCCTTATTAATCAACTGAACACAGCAGCCACCCTTTCATTAAATTTCATGATGAATAAACCAACAGAAATGGTCCAAAATGTCTGCCTTTTCCTGTAATTGGACCACTTTCTAAGCACTGGTATTTTGTTTATTATGTATCTTCTAAAAGAACTGTATTATTTCCTTTTAATTTGCCAAACTGACTTAAATAAATAACATGTATGGTTATTTGTAAGCACTAAAATTATTACATCAGTATTATATTACACCAACAGGTGCTATAGCATTGCATTCAAACATATAGACTTTAAACTTGAGTTGGTCCTCCCTTTGCTGCCAAAACAGCTTCCACTGGAAAGCCTTTCCACAAGATTTGTGAGTTTCTGTGAGAATTTGTGCTCATTCATTCTATAGAGCATTTATCTGGATCTGGAGGTCTGGATCTCTGTCCCAGTTCATCTCAAAGGTGTTGGATGGGTTTGAGGTCAGGGCTCTGTGTGGCCAGTCAAGTTCTTCCACACCAAACTCATCCATCCATGTCTTTATGGATCTTGCTTTGTGCCCTGGGACACAGTCAAGGTGGAACAGAAAAAGTTCTTCCCACAAAGTTGGAAGAATGGCGTTGTCCAAAATGTCTTGGTATACTGGACCATTAAGATTAAGCTCTTCACTGGAAGGGGCAAACCCTAAATACCTTTATCAATAAAAAGAAAGTGACCATTCTGTCATACATGAACAGCACAAAATTCAACCTCTGCATTTAACCCAATCACCAAGTGAAGCAGGGGGCAGCCAGGAACACAGTGCCCGGGGAGCAGTGTGTGGGGATGGTACCTTGCTCAGGGGACCTCAGTGGTGCCTAGCGGTCTTGGGAATCGAACCCGGACTTTCTGATCGCAAGGCGAATGCCCTAAGCACTAGGCCACCAGCTGCCCCATAGTGTGTGTGTGCGCAGTTTGGCAAAACTTACTTTTACTTCATTATGCTGGTGGTTATACGCTTAAGAATTCTGATCATCCAGTTACCAGAAAGAAAGTTTTATCATGGCACCTTGGGTGGCCAATCAATTTCAGGGGTTGCCATGGCACCCCGGCAGCCCCTCTGGCATAACCCCCACACCTGCTTCTCCAGCTGCCTTACTGTAACTCAATAAACAGCTCCGATACCAGTGAACATTAAACATAGCACAATCAACAATGACTCCTGCAATAAAAACGCCATCAGTGGAAATTAGCATCCACACCTCCTCTACACAATGAGTGCAGCACACAGTAGAACAGGTTTTGTGCTACATGTAGTGTTTTTAGCAGGTGTACTTATTCCAGAAAGAGTAATGATATATTTTCATTTGATTTATTCTTTGATTTTTTATACTTTTTTTATTCACTAATTCATTATCCACAGTGTCAAGACTCACTCTACAAACGTTTGATTAGCTCGGCATTTGGACCACTGACTACTAAAAGGCAATTACAGGATGAATGAAGAATGAAGGTCTGATAACAATTAGTGCCTTGGGCATCGTGTTCTGGGGATGCATTTTATTGGGCTGATCAAACTGATGATGAAAAAGGATTTTCTTTTTAGCATATTAGTGCTTCCACTAGTCACTTATCCCAAACAGCTTTTTAAATAGTTAACAGTGGTTCACCCATGGTTTTATTCACAGAAAACCTCATCACTGGTTTGTTGATTTCACGTAGCTGTTCACATACAGTTATGTGATTATACTGTTCTTCTGCAAACTGCAGATCAAAAAGTTTAAAGATTGGCATCTGTCATGCTCATAGAGGGATTTGTAGAAGTCTCTGCTTCTGTAACTCACAAACTCATCATTTTCTTTTAGCTCCTGACGTAAGTGGAAATGATCTATATTATATAAGATAATCCCAGCCTTTTATGGTGTCCAGTTACAGAGATTTGTGCAGTTCCAGTAGGTACTAATGCACTAGATTCTAGCTTCAGTCAGCACTATGCACTTGGCGGCCGCTACAAACTGAAGATGCCAGGCAGCGATGTTAGGAAAACCAAAGAGGAGGGTGAATAAACAAATTAAAGGCATCTTGTCTCACTGTGCCCAACACATCAGCCCTTCACACTGAGCAGAAACACAGAATGGCTGCACTGCACTTAAATTTTTCATGTGTGCGTGTTTGGCATGAACCACTTCCTCCTTCTTTTATGGGAATGTTACTCTGTGCATATTTAAATTTTAAAAATCTACAGTTTCCAAAGATGTCTCACACTGACTTGATGTAATTGCCCTTTTTTGGAAAATTTCATGTTTCAGTTTGATTATCTTTGCAAAATTCTGAGGAGTTTTTTAAAATATGCTGAAATTTCTTTTGGACAAAAAATGATAACATGCTTTTAAAATATTAAAATCAACGATAATCAGTTTCACAACCAACTGGTAACTTCAGCTGGAGGGGCTCTACTAAAAATAGACACCCTCTTTACTGCAGGACATAATGTAGTCTTGGCTTGTATGCATGTTCCATTAAAATACTTGAATTTGACTATTAAAAGCCAAAAAACAATCAGCTGAATGGATAAATGGATGCTGTTGCTTGATGAATTGCTTCTCCAGCAGCAAAACATCTTTACATCCCATTTAAAGGTGTGTTGCTTGGATACATGTTCTGGTGCAACTTGGATAATCAGGGACCTAGCACATAGAATAGCAGCTCAGCAGCAGCACCTGCAGTAGGTCACTGCATGGTAGCACTAAAGTTCTTATTCACATTAACAGACTGCACAGCATGGGACTTGGTTGAATAGATCTTACAAAATGCTATGCATGAGCCCTGGTCTACTTGCAGTATAAATCATGTTTTTAATGTTCTTTTTAGCAGATTATCATTATTTTGTTGGCTCTAAATAGTGTAGAATGATTAAACCATTATTGTTATTTAAGAATTATTCACGGTAAACAAGCCAGAGAGGAAGCAGATCTGAAAGAACATTACAGTCGGGCATCAACTAAGGGTTTACTCACATTAGGCGATCTGTACTGTGCTTGAGTAGTTCATGATTGGTGTGATTGTTCTGTCCATTTCAGTCTCATGATACCAATGAACCATTAAACAATGTCGTAACAAGCCTAAAACACTGCTGGTTCGGTATTGAAGGTTATGGGATGCATAAATGTGAGCACAGACCAGGGAAGGAGCCAGGAGGAGGCATGGTACGAGACATATGGGCTTACTGAAAGTGCGACCTAAATTGAGAAGTTTTGTAAGCAGATGGTTTCATGCACTTTTGGTTTCATTTTTATACCTGTACTCCTATAGGCCTTTTGATACAAGCTCCGATGTTTTAGTGCATAAATATACCCAGCAATGCATCTTTTATGGAATTGATATCAGGCTTTTGGCTGCTCTCTTGTCTGCTTTGGCAGTGTAACTTATCTCTAATGCTGGAGGAGCCACAACATTGCATGGATTAGTATTCCTTGCTTTAACACACTAGCAAAAAGGGCATGAATGTGTACTGTGCTGTGGACCAGGTCAGGAGAAAGTCAAATTTACAAATAATGCACTATAAAACATCTTACTAGGAAACAGTCGCCATTTGGGTTGACCTTAATTTAACTGTTGGTTATTTCAAGTTGGACCCACTCAAATGGAATGCTGCCTTCTTTTATGAGCTAATTTAGTAGACTTGACAAATGTACAGCACTTCATAATACAGGTCAATCTAGTCAGGAACAATTCCATTTCACACAGTTCATTCAGAAAATCAACTCTGTTCACCAGACGAGTTCAATTCATTAGCGCAAGTAAGCCGCTCAAGAGTGCACAGGCAAATCTGAATTGTAAATTGAATTTTGGCTCATCTCTGGAATTTAGTTTAATCCAGTTTAATTGAATACGCCCAGCGGCATTAGACTGCAACACGAAATCTCATCATGTCATGCATGACTTCACTGAATTTGCTGTTCCTGCACATGCGACTCAGCAACATTTTCACAATGACCTGATTTTGAGGCTCTCTGAGGATGACTCATCTTATTTTATTGTGGCTTATGATTTATACAGCCATAATGACATTAATACAATTCATATATTACACAGGGAAAGCCCTCATTTAGAGGTTTTACTGCACCCTTGCATTTGCTTGGTGCGCTTAGCAAGCAGAAACTGGTCTGAAAAATGCAGACCATGGAAACTGCAGTAAGGAACTTGTGTGGGACTGTCTGACTGTCAGGCATGGTGTGGAGTGTGAAGGGGACAGAGGAGAGAAGAAAGGAGGGGAGAGGAAAGCATATCTCCTGTCGCTTCTTCTAAAACCAGCAGCCTACCCCAGCAGCCTCACTATGCTTACCCAGATCATCCCTCCTCAAAGCATAGGTAGTACAGAGCCAAACATTCATTTTTCATCAGCAGCAGATTTGCCAGGCTAGGATGCCATGCTTGTGTCACTCTGGAGACAGACGTTAAAATATATATATATTTCTTTAAGGGATGTTTTGGCCCCTTTCCCCAAATGTAATCCATCAGCCGTAACAGGTTTCAGAAGTTTGCTTTTTTTTTTCATTTTCCTCTGGAGCTATGAGGCTAAGGGAGCTAACAAGTAAGAGAAGATACCAGAGCTAGAGTAGGAAGACTGATCTCAAATAAGATTCCTGCTCCATTTATCATGATCATGCCTAAATCATCACACATTTGTCTCGAAGTGTGTTGTGACGTTAAGAGATTTTGGATGACACACAGTACGGCCATCATGGATCGTATAAGTTTGTCCATCGCATCCAACAAATGTTCAGTTAGACTGAGATATGTGGAGTTTGTAAGTAACGTCACCAACTTTGTCATGTTCCTCTACACCATTCCTGAACAATTTCTGCAGTGTGGCAGGAGACATGATCCTGCTGAAAAAATATGGCAGTATTCCATTAGGGAATACTGGAGCAATGAAGGGGTGTACTTCAACACACATAAGTACTGTTACAAAATTAGCTTTCCCTCACCTATGATATATGGTTAAATTAAGAAGTGCATAATGTCTCCATGATGCAGAAAAAATAGACCACACTTTTATTACTTCCAGACTCGATTATTGTAACTGGCTCTTGTCAGGCTGCTCCAACAAAAAACCTAAACAAACTTTAACTAGTTCAGAATGCGGCAACTGGAGTCCAGGAAATTCGAGAACATTAGCCCCACACTTCATTGGCTTCAAATTTTGTATTAACAACAAAATTCTACTACATATAAAACCTTAAACGGCCTCGCACTTGATTACCTCTGTGAACTTATCTCTTACTACGAACCTCTGATCTCAAGGTGCTGACTACTTACTTGTACCCAGAATTTTGAAAGCAGGGAGAAGAGTGTTCTCATATGTAGCCCCCAAGCTCTGGAATGCTATTCCAAACATTATTCGGGACTCAGTCTCAGTTTTTAAGTCCAGGCTGAAGACATACTTGTTTAGTCAGGCTTTCTGTAATTAACTTTTCCTGTTAGATGGAAGGAGCTGGGAGGCAGTGGGTACAGAGCACTCAAGTAAACTGGGACACTGGTGTTGTTGCCACACCACTCCTCACGTTCACTCAGGTTTGTGATGGTGGAGTGGAGGTGTGCCAGTGTCTCAGAGCGCTCTAATGCTTATCATCCCTCTCGGTTCTGCCCTTTCTAGCTAGGCTGCTCTAGCTAGATATGTTGAAGTCTCAACTCCCACACCTCCCAAATAGAAAAAATTATCTCAAAATTTAAACAGAACTAACTCTCTCCGAGGGGATCTGCTGCTGATCACCATGGGAAATGATCACCTCGACTGGTTTTGGCTCCACTCTGACCCTTCCCTAAGTTGGTGCAACCAGTGCCTAAAGCTCCGGCAGAGATTGTTTCTCCTGATCCTGATGTTTTTGGACTACAGACTCTCAGTTCCTCTTCCAACAATATTTACCTCTATGGACACTTAGTGAAACCAGCTTTGTTAGCCGTAGAGATGGTGTCATGCCCGCTGAGGCAAAAGGACACACACACAGACTGGAGTTGGGAATGCAAAAACACAAAAAGAGTGGGAAACACAATCACACACAGTTTAACTAAATAGTCCTTGATCATCAGAGGACCTTCACTCCGCTTAAAAGACACTCAAAGGACTCCAGTACTTTTTGCATTAACACAGTATCCGAACTCAAAGTTCCACTCAGCCATCCCGTTGCTCAGTCAGTCCTTGCAAACTCCAGGGTATCTCACTGTGTAACTCGTTCAAGTCTGTTTGAAGCACAGAGAGAGAGAAGAGAGAAACAGTGCAAACACAAATTCTGGTGAACACCATGAACCACTTCTCTCTTCCTTTCACCCAGAGCGATATGGTTTCTGTACAGCGTTGATACATTTTCCTTCCTCGACCCAGCAATCCATCCTGGTAGGTAAGTGACCCCATACAGATCCTGTAGCACTCAAAAGCAACTCATTTACTTAACTTAAAGACAGGTGGACTTGTAATTAGGTACCTAGCAACCCAGTCTAACCCTAAGTACCACTCCTTCCTATCCTGGGTTGCCTAGGCACCTAACGACCACACATACCACATTCATACGTCATACACCTGTGCCCATAGCTGCGTACTCCCTAGTACTCAGGTGACGGACTCCGTTGCCAACGTTGCCCGTTATCTTGTTCTTGAAGGCCTTCCCTTGTTATTTATCCCCATAAAGATTTTCGTTATTTCTCTCTGGGTCGACCTGAGGGGGACGGGTTCCCCTTTTGAGTCTTGGTTCTTCCCAAGGTTTTTTCCTCCAGCTGAGGGAGTTGTTTCTCGCCTTTGTCACCTTTGGCTTACTCAGTAGGGGCTCAGACCTGGACTCTGTAAAGCTGCTTTGTGACAGTTTGTTGTAAAAAGCACTATATAAATAAAAGTGAATTCAATTGAATACTTGGTTTGCAACAGTGTCTAGGTAGGTGGTATGTGTTATATTATGAATGCCAGGACCCAAGGTTATCCAGCAAGACCTTGCACAGAGCGTCACACCCCACCAGCTTGACTTAAAGAGTAAAGAGGGCATTTGGCTGATGCTCTTGTCCAGAGAGACTTATATTCATTAGTTACAGGGTCAGTCCCCCTGAAGCAACTGAGGGTTACGTGTCTTGTTCAAGGACTCAATGGTAGAAGGTGCGGGTTCAAACCTGTGACTTTGTGGTCATCAGGTTCACAGCTTTTACCCAGTAGGCTACTACCACCCAGTAGGACATTGTTCTATAAGGCATCCTGGTGCCTTCTCTTCCACATGCTGTAAAAGAAAACATGATTCATCTGGCCAGGCCCCCTTCTTCCTTTGTCCCATGGTCCAGTTCTGATGCTCATGTGCCCACTGTATGACCAAAAGTTGTATGAAAAAAGGCATGTGTGGCGTTACATCTGTGTCGCTTGAGCGCTCAATATGTGACAGTTGGCTGTGTTCTGGAACATTGTGCAGTCTTATAGAGGACACTTCATGTTCACAAGTCATTTTTACCAAGTCCTAGTCAAGTCTCAAGTCTTTGTGCTCGAGTCCAAGTCAAGTCTCAAGTCTTTGAGAGGCAATGTTAAGTCAAGTCTCAAGTCTTTGTGCTGGAGTCCAAGTCATGTCTCAAGTCTTTGAGTGAACGTTTAGAAGATATGCTAATTAGCCATGCCCCGTGATTACAATTGGCTGTTGCTTAGCAGTGGGTGGGACTGTGTGCTGTGAAATGCCCTCACCAACATGGAGGATTGACTTAAATGATCTCAAATCTAAATGAAAAATATATATCTGAATGTGAAACTTCACAGTTAAATGGGGCTCGGTGACCCCTTTCCAACGACCCCTCAAAAACTGTTATTAGCTGAAAACCGTTCTCCTCGGACAAAAGTAATGGGACACCGAGGCAAGGTGAGCGGTTTTCGGATCGTTGGAAAGAGTGCGGGATATAAATAAATAATTCCATGAAATGAACATTGATTATGAGTTTTGACTCACGAGTCACAGCACCCGAGTCCGAGTCAAGTCTCGAGTCATTGAGGGCAAGTCTAAAGTCAAGTCACAACTCTTTGTTTGTGCGACTTAAGTGCGACTTGATTCTGAGTTTCAGACTCGAGTCCCCATCTCTGCTTCAGCCGAGTGAAGCTGAATTATAGCAAGAATAGGAATGTCATAAAGCTCTAAAGAAAGTCAATGAATGTCACTTCATAATCACTCTTTTAAAAAGTCTATAGTTGAAATCTGTGCCCATAAAATGCAACCAGATAAAAAAAACTTAATAAAATAGATTTATGCTTCATATAATCTGTTAACAGAATACCTTAGTCATGGGTATCTCAGTGGTGCTTAGGACTCAAACCCATGACTTCCTGATTGCAAGGCGAATGCCCACTAACCTGCTAGCTGTGTATAAATACCCCGCTGCTTTATTCAGCTGGTCAACGGTTACCCCTACTCTTGTCCTCCCGTCCTTGGTGGTCTTGGTTTATTCTACGTCAGCAAACCCATTGCTCTGCAAGTGCGTTCCCTCTATATCCTCCATCACCCGTAAACGTGACATAACTATATCAGTTATGAGCTTCAGATGTTTATATGTAAACTAAAGCTGACTTCAAATGAAAATGTATTGCTGAGATGACACACTACTAGCTTGGTGCTAATTTGACACAGCAGCAGAAATAAGCGCCTGCCCTGTTTTTTTATTTATAGGTTTCCACATTAAACATTGATTTTTAATGGCAACTTATAATGATTTCTATTGTTTGTTTGCAGATATCCTTAATTTCTTTACTCAACGGTGGATACTCTTGAGCATTTTTAGAAATAACAGACACCAAATAACTTCAGACACCAAACAGAACTTGGATGATTTATTACATTTGGCAGTAATTTGATCCCCCTTTTTCATGTCTGAACTGATATCGCAGCCCTGAATGTCTGATAAAAACCAATACCTGCATTATACCATAATGCCATACAACAGAGCAGTTAATAATACATTGTCTGGAT
The DNA here is from genome assembly GCA_037577145.1 of Brachypetersius gabonensis. Classification (NCBI taxonomy): domain Eukaryota; kingdom Metazoa; phylum Chordata; class Actinopteri; order Characiformes; family Alestidae; genus Brachypetersius; species Brachypetersius gabonensis. Next base: position 14,502,448 of record JBBJLR010000018.1, read on the forward strand.
GTACTTTGAATCTGAAATGGGTCCTCTAGAGTGCGCTTAAAAGCTAAAATCTGAGTTTCTACACCCTAATAGTGCACAGTTTGTCCATTATAGAATTTTGCCCACATGACAGAATTGACAGTGGTTCTTTGTTAGAAATTATTATGCACTACTTGTGCCGGAGCCCACATAGTACATAGTTCCTGCATGGTACACTAAGAAGGGACCAGGGAGCCACATCCTTTTTGCTCATCTTACTTGTTTCCTCACCTGTGAATCTCTTTGTACGGTGCAAATTTAGTTAAGTATTTACATGATAGCTCAGGGTTTTTTTCGAGGTTCAATCCAGTGATTGCATTGGGTCAATAGTGAGTATCAGTATAAGAACTTTATCAGAACTATCTTAATTGGATGACCTTATTGGATTTCAGTTGCCATTAGACATTCTCATTTTTCTTTTAGACTTTTCATATGGTTGTGTGTTACACTGAAAGTTATTACACTTTCTGACTGGACCAGGATGTTCTTATGCTGCCAACCAAACTATTCTGCATTTATATGGTGACATTTAAAAGCTAGCAGCTTCAGAATTCTAATGCATCCTATCAGAAGCATAGGAAATACAGATGCTGACATCGCTGAAAATAAAGTGTTGAATCTTTAAACACAGAACTGGTTCTAAACCACTGTCCTGAATGTACCTCTCCCATGAGCCTGATGTAATCTGATGCATTTCCAGTGTGTGCGTGTTGAGATAATGTATCAGGCACTGCTGCAACTGTGTTAGTGAGATCCAGATAAAATTGCCATCGCTTCGCTCTCGGAGAATGATGAGGCCCCTCCACAAACCGCTGAGTGCTCCCAACAAACCCTTCTCACCTCTACAGCAAAGTACATGCACACTTTTCCAGAGTAGGTCTCAAACCCAACCCCAGATATGCTCCTTTGTGTTTTCTATTCTTTAATACTGATTACCAAACTGATTAGAAAATGATCAAGTCATTTGTGACCTGAATCAGGTGTTCTAACAGGGAAAATTACACAGTATAAAGAGTGTGACAGTCCCAGGACAGGCAGTATCTCTTGAGACAGTTGTGTGTTTCTGCTTCATTTCAACTTAATATTCTCAAACATGTTCTGTGCTACAGGAGAAAATTACCTTTTTGGTCATTTTCTTCAACCCATATCCAAAATGTGCATCCACTATTGAAGAGTTTAAAACAATCTGGCTGGATGGCATGTTTATTTTACCCACACACAGAGAAGAAAATGGTTAGGAAAAACCTCTTCAAGGATCACAGTTGCAGTCAGTGTGCTGAAAGACTTCAAATCTATTTAGCAAATTATTTGGAAGACATGCGACAAGATTTTCATCTACTCAGAAATATAAGCTCCACTAGACATCAAAGGAACTCTTTTACTTATTCTAGTATTCATAGTCTAAATTGATCTAGATTTATTTCAATTAAAATGTAGATTTTCCTATTTTCTAATATTGTAAACTATTTTACAAAGGTATGTTTTAACACTTTTCTTTATTTTTATAAAGATAATATTCTATACAACATCTGGCCAGCCAGATTAACACACATATTATAGCATACAGACATACACAAACAGGCACACTACAAAGCCATTTTCAAAGACCCTGAGCTTTCCATATACCCTGATCTGACACTTTGCAGAGCACCAGAGCTGAAGTTTATCTCTTCGGTGGTTCCACCTGAGCTACAAAGCTTCTCTAAACTGCCTCTGCTCCTCTGGCCTCGGTGGGCTTTTCCTCTTTTATCTTCATACTCATTTCACTTGCATTCTCCTCATTTGTAAATCCCAGGGGAGCCGAGGCTCACTAGAGGAGAGGGAAAGAGATGTTGATGGAGAGAGAGGTAGCGGGAGAGGGAAAACAAGAGCACCCCCCTGTTTTTGAGCAGTGTAATCTGTGCAGACTCCAGTGTGTAATTGTGTTTGCTCGAGGCGTGACTCTGTGTGCATTTCTCCAGCCTCGCGCTCCTTTTGTTCCGGAAAGTTCTCCCGCGTGCTCAGCCTTGTATTTACACTGGTGCGTCTCTCTGACAGCTCTGCCAGTCACAGCGGATGGCAATAACGGAGCAGCTTGAACGAAGTTTAAGGCTCACGCACATACACACCCTCAGCATGGCTCCTGGGACCCTCCCCAGTGGAAACCCCCTCGTGCCCAGCTTTGCCTTCTCCCAGCAACAGCGGACGTGTTGTGCGCATCGAAACGGGCCCACGTTTTCAGCTTTAATTATTCAAAGCTACACTCTCCTCTAAAACTATTACAGCGCGTCGACAGTGGGGGAAAATTAAAGCATGAAGTCTGCCGAGTGAGTCTATGATCAAATCCCACACTTATCTGCCACTGCCAGGACCAATACGAGCGCGTCGAATGAAAAGTGTGGGGTTGCTTAGCAACGTGCCGATCGCAGCGATAAACCACGCAGCGCGGGAGCCAGAGAGAACCTGACTCACAGGCGCATGACACGGCAGCCCCCACCAACACACACACGAACCCTATGAACAGCAGTCAATGACATCTCAAAGAGCCATGCAGAAGGCCTCGAAATCCAAGCAAATCTGGCATGTCTCGTTTACGCTGGTGGTTGACATAGTAGGAAAAACCACTTCACTGTAGTGAACCGAGCGAAGTAGCCATCGACATCACCAACACCACCAACAGTAACAATACTATAAATGTACCCAACACTGCTACTGCACCAATACAGGGGGTCCTTGAGTTACAAGGATCTTGACATACGACATTTCAGGTTTATGATGCTCATGTGGGCAAACTAATTTAGCGCCACACGGCTGAAAAATACGCGCCGCATGAGTGAAGGAATACGCAAGTGTTCTGTTTGGGTTGCTTTGTTTGGTGACTTTTTATCATGACTTCTGAACAAATTAATTTTTTTCTTTTTCTCATAGTTGTGTTTGTAGATTTTACAACTGTTATTAACTTAGACTAGGGTGTGTTTCAACTTACACCAAAATTTGGGTTACGCCTCTGTCTTAGGAACAGATCTCTGTCGTAACTTGAGGACTCCCTTGCACTATGAATTCACCCTACACTGCTAACACCAGCAGTAGCATCAATACTATGAATTTACGCAACACTGCTAATACCACCAACAGAATCAATACTATAAATTTACCCAACACAGCTAATACCACCAACACTGCTAACATCGACAACACTATGAAACAGCAAAATCACCAAGACTCAGACCACAAACACCACCAGCAACATCAATGCAACCAGGATCCCTAACCATTCCAAGACAGCCAATACCACCTACACTGAACACTCAACTCCACGACTACAATCACCACGACGTTGTCATGAATTTTATCCTTTGCTGTGGAGAAATAGTGCTGTGTTTACATGCTTAGTTATAAGCATAAATACAGTGCTTTAAACAAACTGATAAAAATGTCCATACTGTGCTCAGTAGGACCACCGCCAGAGCCAAAACTGTTCTTTAGCCATCAACTCACTGTAGGTCAGCCTCTAAATCATTTGCTCCTGAGAAGGCTTCGATTTTCATGAGTCAGTGAAATGAGTTTAAGGTTAACTGGGTGTACTTTTCACAAGAGAGTGAGAAGTTTTAACCAAAAGGACAAAAGCACTATCATCCTGGCTGAACAACAATAACAAAGAATAATGGCAGCTTCAATTTGTGCATGATTTAGCTCTCAAGCTAATGATGACCGTTTGATGAATCTTATTATTAACGATCTGTAATGCATGAAGCACATTTAGACCTGCCTGCATACATTTGAGCTCTGCAATATAAATGAGACAGAGAGTGGGAGTAATCAAAATGCACCTCAATATGAAGCACTCAAAGCCCAAGAGCTCGGCCCTAAAACCTTATGTCAGCTGGTTCTGAGATTCATTAACCCAGTGACCTCTAACACGCAGCGGCCTCGGAGCTGCACTAATAACCAAAGTCGGATTATCAGACAAGGCAAAAAAGCTATTTTGGAACACTCTGACGTCACCAGCAAAACACAACACAAATTACAGCTATACTGCGCTCTTAAACAAATATATAAATTGGCAGAAAACATGTTTAGTGTTCCATTCTGAATTCAGAAAAGCTTTATTGGCATGACTGTATTATGTTATAGTGTTGCCAAAGCACTCAAATTTGTTTATCTCACAGATGTTTGTCAGGCTAATGAATCACGAAACACACACATACACCCCCCCCCCACAAACACACACACACACAAACACACACAAGCACATGCACACACACACACACACACACACACACACAAGCAACCGCACACAACCTAATATACACTTCTATCTTGTTTAGGCCCCCTTACTCTCAGAGGGAAGACATTCCTGCCTTCCCTCTCAGTTTGTCATGTAAGATAAGTAAGTGCACTTTTAAAAGAGAGAGATAATATTCCATATTAAGTATAAATAACTAATCATCTTTCTACTTGCCAGGGGATGAGGCTGTTATCTTAGGAGAACTGCAGAAAAGCATGCTGCCATGTGTCATGGCCTCAGGGGCAGTTAATGACCACCACCTCTCTCTCTCTCTACATACATATGTCCTCTCAATATATACAGAAATACAGAAAAAGTGAAAGAAAGGAAAGAAAGCAAACGGGCGAGGGACAGGGAAGAAAAAAGAAAAGAAAGGAAGAAAAAATAAAGAAAGCATGAGTAAAAGAGAGAGAGAGAGAGATTTCGCTCAGTCTTTTTTCTTTATGCACGCCCCTCTTGGGCTCTTATATAGACATTTTTTCTTCTTTTTTGATAAAAAGGGAACAGTTTTCCCTTTTGGTTCCTGTTCCAGCCTTTCATTACAGAGCTGGAGAAACATTATGAATCAAATGTGAGCTGATACTACATGCTTTCCTCCTGATGTATGTTTTCTATAGATCCACTGTGGGATTTGGTGCTCCGTATGCTTGGATCTTTTTTACATGTCAAAGGCAATCTGCTTCCGTTTCATTTACATTTGCTCAAAGATGGCACTTGGTAAGATCATGGAATCCCTCTCTATAGGAGACTGGAGGAGCACAGTGTGAAGCTGTAGCAACTTAAGAAAGAATAACGTTCTGATGCATTCCCTCTGCATTTTAATACAGATTAGAAATTATCTTCATTTAGGCCTGCTTAAAGTATAATCTAAAGTATAATATAAATATAAAATAATCTAAAGTAGCCAAATATGATGATTACCTGCCTGATGTGCAGCTGGCCCTCTGACTTGCTCTTCCAGCACATCCCACAGATGCTCAATCAGAGATCTGGGGTTTTTGGAGGCCAGGACAGCACCTTTTGACATGTTCCTTGAACCAATAGTCAACAATGTGCGGAGTACAGTTAGGAACATAAGTATTTGAACACCCTGCGATTTTGCAAGTTCACCCACTTAGAAATCATGGAGTGGTCTGAAATTCACATTGTAGGTGCATTCCCACCGCATTCCCAATCAGCAAGAATTCTCTCAAAGACCTGTTACTCTGCCTTTAAGATGTCCGCCTCTACTCCACTTAGTAATCCTAATTAGTAGCATCTGTCTGGGCTCTTTAAAGACACTTGTCCACCCCACAGTCAGTGAGACTCCATCTACTACCATGATCAAGACCAAAGAGCTGCCCAAAGACACCAGAGACAAAATTGTGGACCTCCACAAGGCTGGAAAGGGCTATGGGGCAATTGCCGGACAGCTTGGTGAAAACAAATCAACTGTTGGAGCATTTGTCAGAAAATGGAAGAGGCTAAAGACGACTGTCAGTAAGGTCACTGTCGGTGGAATACCACGCCATCATGGTTTTGAATTGCGTGTTGCACAGAAGGTTCCTCTGCTCAAGTCATCACAGGTCCAGGCCCATCTGAAGTTTGTCAGTGACCATCTGGATGATCCAGAGGAGGCATGGGAGAAAGTCATGTGGTCAGATGTGACCAGAAAATAACTTTTTGGTCTAAACTTCACTCGCCGTGTTTGGAAGAAAAAGAAGGACACCATCCCTACTGTGAATCATAGGGGTGGAAACATCATGCTTTGGGGGTGCTTTTCTGCGAAGGGGACAGGATGACTGCACTGTATTAAGGAGAGGAGGAATGGGGCCATGTATTGTGAGATTTTGAGCAACAACCTCCTTCCCTCAGTCAGAGCACTGAAGAGGGTCGCAGCTGGGTCTTCCAATATCAGAATCAGACTCAGAATCGTGTTTATTGACCAAGTATGTGAGCGAACACTTACAAGGAATTTGACTCCGGTAGATGGTTTTTCTCAAGTACAACAGTATAAAAACAACAACAATATTAAAAGAACAATATACTGAGCAAATGTAATATACAATAATATACAATCTACAATATGAATACGTAATATGCATTTACATTTACATTTACATTATTTATCAGACGCTTTTATCCAAAGCGACTTCCATTCTCTAACTACAGGGGGCAGTCTCCCTGGAGCAACTTGGGGT
>JBBJLR010000018.1:14528348-14542479 GCA_037577145.1 Brachypetersius gabonensis
TCACCACAAAAGCTACACAGATTCTCGTCCAGTCCCTGGTCATTTCCAAACTGGACTACTGCAACTCTCTACTGGCCAGACTTCCACAAAAGGTAACCAAACTGCTTCAGCTGATTCAGAACGCAGCTGCCAGGTTAGTGTTCAGCGTTCCTAAATTCACTCACACCACACCTTTACCAAGGAACCTCCTCTGGCTCCCTGTGGCTGCTCGTGTTAAGTTCAAATCCTCAACTCTTGTTTTAAGGCCAAAAACACATTTGTACCACCGTACATTACAATACTGATCAAACAACGTGTCACTTCTCGTCCTCTCAGGGCTTCAAGCACAGCTCGTCTTGAGCCTCCGCCGCTTAAGAGAAGAGGGAGCCAGAAAAAAAAAAAAAAAAATAAAAAATAAGAGAAGAGGGAAACGTGCGTCAAGACTCTTCTCAGTCTTGGCTCCCCAGTGGTGGAATGAACTCCCTCTTCCAGTCCGATCGGCAGAGTCCTTCGCGGTCTTCAAGCGTGGCCTGAAGACCCACCTTTTCAAGGAGCACTTTGGTGACTAACTACGTCCCTTTCCTACTGCTTATTTATTTCTTAAAAAAAAAAAAATTCCCTTGAATTCTTTATGACTTGCGTTGTTCTTCTCTATGGCTTATTGTTGGGTTGGGTGTTGGGCAATTATTATTTGACAGTTGTTGTATAGATGCTCTGACTACAGTATCTTGGTTAAATAGTTGACTTGGATTTAAGCTGTTTTTTAGGTAAGAAACAGTTGTAGACTTCTTAAGCACTGATGTACGTCACTCTGGATAAGAGCGTCAGCCAAATGCCGTAAATGTAAATGTAAATGTAAAGACAATCATGCGGAGACCGTGTGAAACCTTGGGTCCTGGAATTTATGCGTTACTTTGATATGTTCCACCTACCTAAACATTTTTATAAACTAAGAACACCCCTTCATGGCTTCAGGATTCCCTAAAGGCAGTTGTCTCCTGCTTATTATCTGCACAAACTGTGATCCCAAAACAGCTCTGACTTTGACTGGCACGAACTCAAGACATAACACTACAGCACATCTCTCTCTCTCTCTCTGCATCTTTTGGATGTCTTTTGCAAAGCAAGGATACAGAATGCTTAAAATGACTTGTTACAAATTTAAAATTTCAATTGAAAATGCATGTGTATACTTGGAATTACAGTTTTAAGGGCTAAAACATGCTTCTTCCTATTTGGATCTGCAACTAATGTAACATCATTGGATAGCTCAACTGCTTGGAGACGAATGCAAACTGACAATTCTGTTGAGTCAGCTAACACATGCCTGAGCTGACTATCACTTTGTTGAGTGATGGAAGAGGAAGAGAGAGAGAAAGGCCAGTTGTGCTTTCCTAAACCGCTGGCCGCTTGTGATCTGATCATGATAAGGCCAACATTAAGGCAATATTTTTGTTTTTAATGTTGGTGTTGAGAAAGAATATTCCATCAGTACACGTTCAGAAAAAGCAGAGAGTAGTCAAAGCATGTAGAACGCTGTTTGAGCCAGCCCTGTTATTCAGAGACTGGTTGATTAGAGCAAAGTGGTTTTCCTGTGGGGTAGGCTTGTTTTAGACAAAATCAGAGGCGGACAGCATGTAGGGCTGAACCACTCACCACCACTGGGTTGTTGACGTTGCCAGGGAGATGACACTTTCAATCACTATGTGATCTGACATACAGTTTTCAGATTTTTTTTGGAGCATTTAACTTTAATGACATTCATTCATTCTCTGTAACCACTTGCATAGTAGGGTCTTAGGTACCCAGAGCCAAGTAGGTCAAAGTCAAAGTGAGTTTTGTCATCGAAACCATATACAAGTATACAGAGAGACAAAATGGCGAAGCACAGGTTCTACAGTGTACATATAGTGCAGCAGACATAAGACATTGTGCTAGTGATAGGTAATCCTGAGTGTGTGGACAGCCCTCGGTGCATTGTCATAATTAAAATAAAATGTGCAATGATTGTAAAAAATGTAGCCTCCAACCTTTTTTGCACCATGTACCAGTTTCATGCAAAACAATATTTTCACAGACTTGTATAGGTACAACTAAACACAAAGTGCGTTTCTTTTTATTCTTTTTTGTTAGCTTGTGGGCTAAATTGTGATGTACCTTATCACTTGTTTTATGTCTATGTATCTGATTATAAATTTTTTATTTAGTTAGTTTTTTTTTAGATTTTTCCAATCTTTTACCTATTTTCTGGATTTGGAATTCAGGATTTGTTTTTTTAAGCACTTTGGGCAGCTTACCTTTGTATGAAAGGTGCTATACAAGTAAACATGTATTATTATTATAATAATTATAATAATAATAATAATAATTATTATTATTATTATTATTATTATTATTATTATTATTATCATCATCATCATCACTTAACTGAGATGAGCATTTTTTTTTTCAAAATTTCAGACTCTGATAATCAATAAAATATTTTTTTCTGTCTTTCTGTGCGGCCCGATACCAAATGATTCATGTTTCAGAACCTCTGTATTCAAGGATTGTGCAAACAGAATAACCAGAGGACTTGGGTCAATAGGCATGGGGCAGACACACCCTGGACGGGATGCCAGCACACACCAATTTAGAATCCCCAATTCACCTATAACACATGTCTTTGGACTGTGTGGGAAACCGGAGACCCCAGAGGAAACCCACGCCACCACAAGGAAAACATGCAAACTCTGCACACACAAGGCCAGGATCCGGATTACAACCCCTAACCTTGGATGTGTGAGGCATCCACTGCACCACGATGGGGCCCTTTATACACTCTACCGTGTATAGTGTATTCACTCTATTCTGTGTGAACTCGCAAAAAGCTGTCCTCTGCACACGTCTGGCTGCACTGTCAGGGCTGAAAAGTTCACCTGCCTTCTCCTGTTTGATGCTGGCCCCCAAAACAGCGCTCTACCACCGCTGAGTTTTTAGGGGCCCACTTTTAAGCACTTTCTACTGGTAGCGCTGTTCAATATTTCAGCCAGATAGGCGTCTGCAGAGGCCTCTTTATGATGGATGTGGGAGTGTGTGCGGGAGCTCTGCTGCGTATGTATGTGTGTACGGCTGGAGACTGATGACAAATCTCCTCTCTACAAACCCACACATCACAGTAACCAGGAGAGATAATATTTAGACAAATCACAACAGGCCACCTGCAAGTAGAGCCCTGTGCGTCTGTATGTGTGTGAGAGAGCGAGCGAAGGAGGGGTAGAGATTGGGACAAGCAAGAGATACAGAAAAAAGAAAGATAGAGAGAGAGAATAGATGCATTAATTTAGGAAAGCTCTGGGACTGTGGGAGTATTTTTCATTCACATTTACTCTTAACTCTCCCTCAGTAAGTGCACTGGGTTGGAGGAAGGCATGGAGGTGGCTCTTTCACAATCATTTCTCCACGGCCCAAACCAGGAGTTAATATTCATAGAGTGACATTTTTTCTCAAAATAATCTGTAATTGAACAATAATTTTAACATATCCTCCCCTGTTACTGCTGACTATGACAAAAGCATATAGAGGTTCTATATGTTTTTGCTGTCAGTGAATCACAAACACACACACACACACACACACACACACACACACACACACGCGCGCACACACTCACCCATTCATACATTCACATGTATACCAGGACCCAAGGTTTCCCAGCAGAACATTGCCCAGTGCATCACACTGCCTCCGACAACTTGCCTTCTTTCCATGGTGCATCCTGGGTGCCATCTCATCCCCAGGTAAGGGATGAGAGAGTCTGTAATTGTAAACTATAAAGAAAACCTTTAAGGTAAGTGAAGCTGATAAGATGGACAGTGAGTGATTATACAAGGTGGGTGTACCTGATGTGTGTCAGTAGCGAGTATGTATGTGCAGTAATATGTATATAAAATATGTATTGTGCATGCATAACAACATAATAAGGTATTTTATAAATTAGTAACCAAAAATTATTTTATCATTTCAGAACATGGAGTTTCCATGAACAAAACATAGCACTAGCAACTTGTTTGGTTACTACTGTTTTCCTTTGGTGTCCTCGAGTCCAACGTGGGTTAAAAATAACCCACGTCTCACACTGATGATGCAATTAACACGGGGCCTCATGCCACCAGTCATTTCTATGAAACCAAGAATACACAATAAAGGGCCATCATTTGATATTTTTCATGCTTGTATTTATTTCTAGTTATTTTACTTTTCCCACTAAACTCTCACACGCCCAGTAACTACTCACTCTTCCAGCATTCACTGTTTCCAACTAAACATCGCATTATGCTGGTTCCCATCAGAACAGCTTTGAGGCATCAAGGCATGGACTCCACAAAGTGTGCTGGCGGTGGCCTAGTGGCTTGTGTACTTGCCTCTGGTCATGAGTTTGAATCCTACCTTCAGCATACCACAGGCTCCAGGGAGACTGTCCCCTGTAGTTAGGGAATGGAAGTCTACATGCTGTAAATGTGCTGTGGTATCTGGTACCAAGATGTCAGCAGATCCTTTAGGTCCTATGAATAGTGAAGTGGGGCATCCATAGATCAGATTACATTGTCCGACACTTCTCACGGTCATCCTGGTGACCTCTTTCCCAGGTAAATCACACACACACACCTGCCGCCTTTTTCCTTTCAAGTCAAGTCAAGTCAAGTAGATTTGATTGTCATTTCTACCATATGCACAGTACATAGTAAAAATGAAACAACAAATGAAACACACAGAACAGAACAAGAGCAACAATACCCCTAAAAGAGACAGGACAAGACAATGTACAGTGCAAATGACAATTGCTACATTGAGGATAAGTACAGCATCTGACCAATACTTTGCTCCCTGGTCCAGTTTTAATGACTGTGTGTCCATTGTAGGTGCTGTCAGTAGTTGCCAGGGTCTGCAAGCTGTGTTCTGGCATTGTTCTGTCAAAGCCAGCATGAACTTTTCCAACAGTTTGTGCTACAGTAGCTTTTCTATGGGATCGGATCAGTCAGGCTAGCCTTTCTGAATTCATCAGTGAGCCTTCGGTCCTGTTGCTGGTTCATGGGTTGTACTTCTTTGGACCACATTTGGGAGGTATTGACCAGTGCATACTGGGATCGCCTCACATGTGTTGTTTTGAAGATGCTCTGACCCAGTCGTCTAGCCATCATAATTTGGCTCATGCCAAGGATGCTCAGATTCCTTCAGTTGTTTGTTTTTCGTGCCACAAACATATCAGCTTCATGTACTAACTCTTCGCTTGCTGTCCAGTATATCCAACCCCTTGGGAGGTTCCATAGTAACAAGATATTTGTTACTCACTTAACTTAATGTTGCAGCTAACTGGTGTTTGTATAAGAAAACTGAAGTTCAGTTTAGTACAACAAAACACTCCAAAAGCTCTACAGTAACAACTACAAATTTCAACATCACTGGATGTTTATGTGTTCATAGCTGGAAAAGCACTACCGTGATTAATTAAAAACTGGTTGTTTTCACAGCTTAATGGAATTGCTTTCATGTGTACTCTGAAATATATGGGGAGCAAAAAATATGTTTCCCTTGTACAAAGTTTTAATCAGATAATATCAACATAGTATATAAAACTCAAAAAAGCAAAGAAATCCTGGTTTTCCAAGAATTAGGACCTTTAACACAGCTGAGAAATTTCTGGAAGTGAACTGTAAATGTGTGATGCTGGTGCAGACGCAGGTGTCGCTGGTCTGAGGCCATGAGCCGAGGGAACATGAGGACATCAACCCTGCAGTAAATGCCATAATTGCTTAATGAGCACTAATTCCTGCTGTCATTTCCTCAGGGCTGATGATGGGCTGACAGGACCCAGAAACAGAAACTGTCACTCACTTCTGCTCTCTTTCTCTCTCACACACACCCTGACACTTTAGTATAGGAAAGGCACATGCTGCCCACCTAACACATCACATATACTTAGCAAAGCCTCTGGCCAGGGCAACATGCCAGGCTGTTTAAGAATATAGCATTATAACATTAAAACCACTTGCCTATTACTGTTTAGCTCCCCCTTGTGCTGCCAAAACAGCTCTGACCTGTCAGGGCATGGACTCCACAAGACCTCTGAAGGTGTACTACGGTGTCTGGCACCATGACATTAGCAGTAGATTCTTCAAGACCAGTAAATTGGGAGGTGAGACCTCTTTATCATGTTCCTCACTATTCCTGAACAATTTTTGGACAATCTTCTCCAAGGGGAACTGCTGCCCATCTGTCCAGGCTGACTGATCATCAGTGTTCCAGGTTACCACCTTATTCCGGATCTCCAATCGCTGGAGTCCCAAGTGTCCCACTTGCTCAAGTGTACTAGACTAGTTTGGCTGCTTTAGACATCCCATGTGCTCCTCCCCCATCCAAGGGCAACTGCTGTCCAAACGTTCCTGTGGAGATCATTGTTCTTCTTATGGACAAGAGACTCTCAAACTACTCTTCACTCCAACAAAAATGACCTTTACAGACTGCCAACTGTTCAGCAGTCTGTACATCAAGGCCTTCTATTGTTAGTTATCTCTTTAGAGACTCACTTTGTCACTCTCTGGGTTGACCAGGGTCAGATGGGTTCCCCTTTTGAGCCTTTGTTCCTACCGAGGTTTATTTCTCCAGGGAGTTTTTCCTCTCCTCCGTTGCCCTTGGCTTGCTCACCAGGGGCTTGGAACTGAACTGTGTAAAGCTGCTTCGTGACAATATTGGTTGTAAAAGTGTTATAAAAGATAAAAATAAAAATCGATTTTTGTGTAGCCACAATTGTTGAAAGAAGCCACTGCTATTAGGGAATAACATTACCATCAAGAGGTTTACTTGGTCTGCAGCAATGTTTAGGAAGATGGTACATGCCCAGTTGTCCACATGATTTAAAAGGAAATGCAATTCTTTAGACAAGGCCACCTTCTTCTTGTACTTCATGGTCCTGGTCCGATGCCCACCTGCCATGCTTTCAGCAGTGAACAAGGAACAGCATGTGCACTCTATGGGATCAGTCCTATACACAGAAAGCTGTGATACGCTATGTGTTCTGACATCTTTATATCATAGCCAGCGTTAACTGTAAATTCAAACTACAATTCTGTTTGATTGGAACAGACAGGCTAGCATTCGCCCCTCAAAAAATCAATAACGTCTGTTTAACCCATTAGCCTGTCGCCAGTCCATCGCTGCCTTTCCTTGGATCACTTTTGGTACAAACCACTGCATATCAGGAACAAAAAAAGCTTTCAAAAAGCTCTCACCCAGTCGTCAAGCCATCACAATGTGAGATATTGGAAAAATGGCTCAGATCCTTAGACTTATCCATTTTTCCTGCTTTCAACACACCAACTTTAAGGTCTGACTGTTTACTTGCTACCTAATATGTTCCACCCTTTGACCAGAGTAATGAGGTTGTTATTCACCTGATGATAGTTTTACGCATATACCCCCCCCCCCACACACACACACACACAAATAAAAACACACCAAATACTATAGTACCAATTGTTTAATATAAACAGAACATATACAGCACGGAACTGTAATCTTTCCTTTTAAGGCTAAAAGCAGCACTGACTACTGAAGCACTGATTACACAGGAAAGCCAGAGCAAAGATTGTACACATTTTGGCAAATTCCACAAAGAAAAACAAACTACAAAGCAATCAAACGCAGAAACAGTCATGTCCTGGTACATGGCATCAGGCAACTGAAGCCTGCTGATCTGGTATCAGTCCTACCCTTGTCATTCTAGTAGGCCATGTGGATATGAATGGTGAGAACTGAGCCAGATACATAAAGAGCCTTGTTAAAGGAATCAGCTACAGAACCAGCGCCACACACTCATATGCACTGCAAACTGCGAACACAATCAAAGCACTAAGAGGTGCCCAAGCCACAGTGCTGTTTGCTTATACTACAATGGCAGAAAATGATCAAAATCACACACACAAAAACATGGTTCTGATGAAACTTGGAGCATCCCTGAATGAATGATGCAGAATAAAACGCCGTATCAATTTGCCAATGGAAGGCAAAAGTGGGATCGCAAAAAAAAAGAAAGAAAAGAAGCAGGGTACATTTTGAAATGCTGTTTATCACTTTCAAATGCAGACCTAATACACACACAATCGACAATCAACAGAACAGCTGAAGCCATCAGACCTAACAATGAATAGAAGTTAGCATGGCTGCTATCATAATACTAAAGAGCAGCTACTCACTTTCATTCATTAAAAGAAACATCGGCTATTTTTACATCTATTCCTTTAAAAGAAAAATGAATCAAAGACACTAAAGAAAGGGGGTGAAAAAAAAAGAAAAACCTTGTACAAAAAACAGGGGAACCCAGGACAAGCCACAAGAAGGAGACAAATACCTTAGGACACCTAGGACATGGCTATAAATAAATGTGGCGGTTGCACCGGTAGGCCACAAGTACTCTTTTATTTTCTTTTATGAAAAAAGAAAGATGGAGGGAAAAATGCCATCTTCACAAAGCAGAAAGGCATTTTTCTGTCTCCTTAGATGATCTGTGAACTGCAAGAATGTTTGGGAGACCTTTTTGGTCTCAGAATGGCTCAATTGCTATCCCATCAAAAATGAACAGCTTTTATAAGAAAATAAAAAAGAGAGTCTTTTTGCTTTTGAATGCAAGTTGTACTGTTGAAAGAATACTCTGGCATTTTTCAACCTAATGTCTATCTTCTACATCTGTAGCATATGATCGATGACCATGGACATCAACGGCAACGCATGTTCCTGTTCCTGGGTAAATGGCAAAAAAAATTGGTTAACTCTAAATACGTTTATAACAGAAGCCTTTGAGCAGTTGTTGAATTCTTACAGTAAACCATTTTCGTAGAACCCTCTGAAATCCTTCAGTCAAAGGTATTTGTAAATGTAGCAGTCAATCTGTACAATTTATTTCAGAGATGGGACTAGTTTTCTAGAGGTAGCAGTGGGGTAGCTGGAGTCCTCAAGGGCTTATTGAGCATGGATACCAGTAAGAAATTATCTCCGGCCATAAGACATGCACTGTACAGCATAACAGTTCTAGTTCCAAAGTGACATTGTATGAACATGTACTTCAAATGTTTATTCACAGAAGTCAGCAAATGCTCAGTGGACTCTGTTGAGAGTTTTGCATCTTCTTCTCAATATGACGATTAATGCTAAAATGCGGCAGATAGAGATTATGTTGAAAAATGCTGCTAAAATATTCCTGCAAGTTTATTTAGATGTACCAAATTGCAAAGGAGCTGCATGCAATTATTTGAGCCCATATTAAAGAAATGGCTCTGTTACATTAATTACATAAGTTTCCGCTTTCCTCTGATGTAGTCGATAAGCCAAGACATTTTCGGATTTTTGCTTCTATAGTTTAGCACTGAGCTAAGAGGCTAATAACGAGAAGTCAGCAGTCATGAAGATACTTCACTCAAATCACTCAAACTGAGTCAAGCTTTTCATTATTGTGGCACAGGCTTGTGGATATGGTTTAGGATACAGTATGATGTACTGTGAGCTATATAAAGTTTTATAAAACAATAAAAACTTCACCACTACAGGTAGCTATTTCTGACAACACCAAGAGTGGTTTGAACAAAGCAGTTCTTTTATAGCTCACAGCAAACCACACAGTGTCCTAAACCATAAATCCACAACTTAAAAAAAGAACTGGATGCAATTTTATTGGGTTGAGAGACATTTTGGGGATGTATTTAGACAGATTTGGGTGACTGTTGACTATTTCCGTCCAATAGGAGAAATTATAGCTGATCCCTCTGGTCAGTCTTCACCTTGAATCTGAAAATATTGAAATCATTTATTATGTTGAATAGTCCCTGATTCTAAAGGAATAGGGACATTTCTACTCTAATAATATAAATGACCCTATTCCTTCAAAATCAGGTACTATTCAACATACTCATTTCAATAATTTCTCCTATTGGACGGAACTAAGTTCTGGAGTTATCTGGCTAACTGAGGAATCCTGCTTTGTGAAATACCAGCAGTTGGTCAGCGAGAATGTGTTCATAACACATTTGAGCAAATCTGAAATGACAAGATGGGCCACTGTAATGTGATAGACACTGGGTACTGGCTGACTTACAATCATTTCTAATAAATTAAATTGTGCTATGATTTTAAGAAGCTGTAGCAATGAAGGAGCCAAAATGTGACCCTAAAAATTTAAATATTTCCCCTTACACACAGGCCTACAGTCAAATTACCTGAAGAAATATACATTCAAGCTTTCGCAGCTCCAATCACTTTGTTCACATCATTATTGCGTGTAAACAACAAGATCATAAAAAAACGATTTCAAGAATTAATGAATAGCAAAACTCCAGGCATAACAGTTTCAACCAAACATCACAGTGTGGTTTTAAATCAAACTTATGCACAAGGAAGAAAAAGAGTATCAGAAGTTTAAACAATCATTAGGTCAAAATGGAATCAGATTCTTTACACATTCAGGAAAAGCCAAAGCACAAGTGACTTCTTTATCAAATGGGCCCTCTGCCCTAAGCTTTTATTCTGCAATATTCTGTAATGCAGCATGGTATCCTTACGCCTCATCAGTTTGACAGAATTCACGCTTTTGTGTTTTCTTCCATCGATGTTTTCACACTGCAACACCCAGCATGAATAATGCAAATGCATTATACCACTGGGGAAACCACTGGGAAACTCTCCAACACTAGTGTACCCACTAATGTTGAAGCTAATAAGTACAGATGTGATAAACAGTTTCCTAGCAGAAATGACAGCTACCTGTGCACAACATTTTATTCAGCCTGCCCTGTAGTTTTTCCAAAGCCCTTGTAGTTTTTCCAAAGTCCCTTCCACAACAAGATACATAATAACGATTTTTCTAGTGTTTAAAACATAATATCAAAGAGACAAGATAGGTAGGAAGAGCACTGTGGTAGAAGGAGAGCTGGCAACGGATAAAGCAATGAAAACATTTTTCATTTTCAAAGAGCAACACCATGTGGACAAAAGTATCGGGACAGACCTCTTATTTATTAAATACAGGTGGTCCCTTACCTCCAGTGAAGGGCAGTCTTAATGCTTCAGCATACCTAGACATTTTGGACAACACCATACTTCCAAATTTGTGGACAGATTTTGGGGAGGAACCTGTTCTATTCCAGCATGACTGTGCCCCAGTGCACAGGTCCATAAAGTAAGTAATACAAAAGTAATACAGCAGCAACAGCATTCTCTCCAAACTGGAACCGAGCAATTATTCCTGAACAAAACCTGGCCACTTATAGCGATGCGCTCTAGGGCAGCCCAACTATCTCAGACACAGAAAAATCGCATAGTCAATCTTGCACAATTTTACTAGGATAAAATTATACGTCCCATTTTAGAGCTGATATCATTCTTGCTTGAAATTGTATGTTGGGCAGGAAGAGCTGCAAACAAAAAGCTTATTTCCTCTGAAAATTGCTCTTCTCTTAGCACTATCCACATTTCCCACTGTTCCTCTTTGGAGCTGTTTACAGAGGCATTCTTTTTATCATGGCATGTCCAAGCATATAGTTCAGGCCATACATGGAAGTGATGGGAGTCTCCACGAACCTCGCTGTGTAACGCATCTTTCAACAAGCAGGAGGAGTCTGAACACTCCACCATAATAACAGTACTCTAACAAAAAGTCATTTTGTTCTGCATAACACCTCAATTAACACTTTTCCACAAGGATAGTTAAGGAGAGGTTATTGTTTCTAAAGTGATAGTTCAGGGAAAAATATGCACAATTTTCATTTTAGCCCAAATGCAACAAGTTCATATTTTTATTTCAGCCCAATTTTAGACTAAAGCAGGTCATACAGTGTCAGAGGCAGATGTGTCCGAAACTAATTCTAAGCCTGGCATTTGAACCTCTATGGGCAGGTAATTAATCATGTATAAATCTCAGCTGAAAAGGGTGCTAGTGTCCACACCCCTATAGAGGATTATTTATTTACTTATTTTTTCCAATGAGGAGTTAGCGTGGTTTTGCCTGTTTTATTTGTAATAAATAAAGCTCTGCCTGGTGCCTCCGATGACGTGCACACTGCGACCACAACAACGTCGCTTCCACAGAGTACTTCACTCTGTGCTTTTCTGAACAGTTAAACTTTTTTCTGCTTTTGAAAGAGTTTCACTTTGCCATTAAAAAAAGCACAGGCAGTAGTTTTGGACTATTTTTCACCTGTTTCCTATATGGCTGATATTAAATATATGCACTTGTTGTGAAGGAGAAATCCTAAGCATGTTATTGTGATGGTTAAAATGAATTCAGCTGCAGTCTGGAATGTTTTGATTCTATCTGAACTCTTCAAACAGTGCATTTGAAGTGCATGTTTTCCGCATAATCACACTTCAAATTCTGTTTGAATTATTCGCTCCTGCCGGCCATTGGGTAAAATCGAGAAATGTTTCATTCTTTGCTGAAGACTTAACTTTTTATGCTAAATAATAATTTAGTCTACGCAAAATCCTTAAGCCAACCAGTGCTTGGGCAAGCCTAGAAACCGAACTGGGTGGGCAGCCATAAGGGCCTGCCACCGTGATGCCCCTGGTCAGAAATAGGGGTGCTATGATACACAAATCTCACAATACTATTTGTAATTTGATGTAATTTGAACCAAAGTAGGACACACACTCAATAAAGAAAGAAGAAAAACGAAAGAAAGAAAACGAAAGAAAACGAAAGAAAGAAAGAAAACAAAAGAAAGAAAACGAAAGAAAGAAAGAAAGAAAGAAAGAAAGAAAACGAAAGAAAGAAAGAAAGAAAGAGCATTGTTCTTTTTGCTTATTTTTGGATCAAAGATTAACTCTGAAGACAAACTGTGAAATCTGTCAAACTGTGAGAAATGTGACATTGTACATGATCTCAACTGCATTGCAGGGAACAATGAAAATAGCAGTAAATCAAAATGAATATTTGATCAATATTTTAATTCCAAGTCAGTTTTTACCACATATGGTATCGTAATCCCTGCATGTAAATTAACATGTGCTTCATAACACCCCTACTGAGAAGCCAGTTAGGCAACATAGATTACAATTGAGGAAAATCATTAAATTGTCTGATTGCTTTTTGGTGAACTATCACTTTAAAATGTGAACCAGTTCATAAATTTGAAAATGATAAACACAATTAAATGAAAAAAGACCTTTCCAGTATTAAAACACACATTGCAAATGCTTCACAGGCCTTGTAACAGTTGTTCTACATTAATGGCAGTGGCACATAACACCACTGTTAAATCAAAACAGTTACATTTCTGTTTGAAATGCCCTTTACATTGTGTTAACATTTTAAGATGATGGTACCAACAAATACTAGTCAAGATTAAAACGTTACATTACATTGCACAGAAAATAAAAACAGATGCTCCTTCTCCTGTAACATTTTCATTTTGATTTGTCAAGACAGCAGTGTGTGCAGAACTATAGATAAACTACAGTCTATTACTCACAGTTTTCAACCTTCATTCCACCCCTCTATCTCTTGGCTGAAGCAAGGCCAATAAAACAGCCTCACTTTTAGCCAAGCCTGACCGTGCTCTATTCACATACACTCCATTCACTTCAATAATTAAAGCAGAAACACATTAATTATTAAACCTATCAATGGGATTAGAAAACTGATTGCTTAGTTATTTTAGGTGAACCGAGCCCTCTTTAAAACCTTGTCAAAAGTTCATTTGAATTTTCAATACAAATTTGAGAATAATGCATAGTAATATCATTGCTGTCCAAAGAAATTTATATTTGATGTTTTAAATACATTTTTCTACATCATTTGGACGCATCAGCTGCTTCTTACATTGGGTGAAACATATACGATGGATGAACCAATTCAAACGCCCCAAAATTACAAAGACTATGTACTTACATTAGAAGTAAAGATTGTTTTTGTCTTCTGTAAAGTTTTTTGGACAGCGGGAATACATGATGACATTCAATTTAATCTTTATATGCTAATAAAAAATGAACTGCATTAAATCTACATGAGCAATTGGCATCATATCCTTATGCTTTTAAATGTTCCATGCCTTTCTACATTTACATTTACATTTATGGCATTTATCAGACGCTTTTATCCAAAGCGACTTCCATTCTCTAACTACAGGGG
>JBBJLR010000018.1:14551900-14564708 GCA_037577145.1 Brachypetersius gabonensis
TTGCTGCATCGGTCCACTTCTTCACAGTTTTGACTACAGGCTTGGCACGTTTAAGTTGTTGCCTGTAAACTGGAATAGCACTCATAGCAACCACCAGAGAATAAACTCACTGTCTAATGGAGCAGAAGCAAGGTAGAGACACTGTATCGCTATAGCACACCAACATGATTTTCCTTGTCTTCTTTCTCCCTGTGTCACTCTTTCTTTTGCTTTCTCTCTAGTCTGAGCTCTTTGTAGGACCTAATTGATCTACTGGGGCAGCCCCTTTGTATGCCAGCCCTACCATGCAATTACAAGGAAGAGAGAATAAAAGAGAGTGGAGATAAACGTCTTGACTCCATGCTTCACTGAGAACATAAAACCTTCCTCGCCACCTCCTTCTGAGTAATAACTTGGCTGAACTCTAGGCATTTTTTATTGCTTAAATTACCGTTGTGATAATGACACTTTGGTTCAGAATGGACGCGTTTAGATCGTTCACCTAAACAAGTCCATTGCATGCCAACGTGTATTGGTCAACAGTAATTTAAGCAATGAAAAAAAATACTTAAGCCTAGTAGAAAAGCATTTCCCAGATTCATGGCTGTTCCCTCACTGACACAGGGATTCCAGGAACATCCATTCATGTATTAATACTATTATCTGGCAGATTATCTTCATACAGAATTTCTCTGCAACTGTGGAGACATGCTACAAGTGGGAGGCCATACTACAGGAGGCATGGCGATTAAGCTACTTTCTTTTTTTCTCCGTCCTAAAGCTGAATGCTGCCCTACACCCTCAGCCTTGGAAGACATACCTTTGCAGTTGCCAGCCCTCCAAACTGTGGCACAATAACAGACTTTCAAGCTAGAGAGAGACTAGCTTGCTAGACTGGAAAACGTTCACCCCTGAAAAGCTCAATCTTTTATTTGAAGGATTAAGATGCACACGGCTGGCCACGTGATATAATAAAAGCATTGTGTCTTCCATTGCTCCATGGTCCCATTCTCATGCTTGTATGTCCCTTATAGGTGCTTTCAGTGTTAGACAAGAGTAAGAATAGGCAAGCTTTGATTGGTCTGTGGCTACACAGCTCATACGCAGCATTCTGTGATGCACTTTGTGTTCTGACATCTTTCTTTCATGGCCAGAATATACTGTTTTAGCAATTTGTGCTACAGTAGCTAGTAGTATTAAGGATCAGACAAGACGGGCGAACTTTTACTCCCCACGCTCATCAATGAGCCTTGCATACCCATAACCCAGTTCACTTGTTTTTCCTTCTTTGGCTCACTTTTAGTAGGTACTAACTACTGCACCTTGAAAACACCCCACCAAACCTGTCATGTGGAGATGCTGAACCATTTGCAAACTGCACGGATCCTTACCCATTTTTCTACTTGCAATAAATCAACTTCAAGAACTAACTGTTTACTTGCTGCCTAAAATATCCCACATCTTCAATGGTGCCATTGTCAAGAGATATTTCACCTGTCCATGTAGTTTTAATCTATCATACTTCACACACTTAGTTCATCTGTCAGTAGTTTTAATGCTGTGGCTAAAAAAAAAAGGAATAATGCTGTGTATTCCAAGACAAAGAAAAGACGACTGTTTTGGCAAATCTGTCACATTCTTTCAGACCAGTCACTAGAACATTACTAGTAAAGGTTGAAATATCCATACAAACCAGACTGGATCAGATTTTCAGGATTTTCTTAGTACGGTTTTACCTCTCCTTTACTCATCATCCATACTGTTTTTGGTTTTGTCCTGCAGTAACTTGTGTTGTCATCATGAGACCATTAGCTATTACATACTTTTGGAGTATGTGTAAGAAGCACTGGTGATGAAATTTGTAAAAGAAAAAAACTAAATTATATTTAGCAAAGCTGACAATTTGGCTGTTCATTCTTGATTACTATATGATCATATTTAAGCAATTTAACCATCATTAGGAATGTAAGCTTTCATTTGGTTTCTTACTGGTTATGGTTATTTGGGTTAGTCCTGGGTCAGGGTTAGATTCCAAAATGTGTGTGTTATTGGACAAGTCAGGTTAGGATAAAACGGTAAGGCTCCTTTCAAACCAAGGCTCCTTCAACTCCCTAAAAACGTTTTTGCCTTTTGTCCAAAACACACATGTCAGGAGGCTGAACATTTGCGAACAAAATTAAAAAAAGCAGAGAGACAGACATATAGGACACTGATAAAAGAGAATAATAAAAGATTTTTAGGACATAAGAATGAAAAGATGTCAGAACAGCCATCAGCAGCTCCAATCTCTTCAATAAAAAATGAACAGAGAAACTAGGCCTAAACTATTACCAACTGTGATGATTTTTCAGAGCTATAAAACTTCATTTATCAGTGCTATCAGTTATAACTAAACATTGTGTGTAGTTTCTTTTCAGTTGTATGAAATTAACCAAATGAAATGAATCTAAGAGCAATTATATTTTGAAGTGTATCGTTGATCAGACTACAGCACTGAGATCATAGCAAACCACAGCCAAGATCAGGCCTCCCAATAAATTTTAGTGACTGCTTGCTTAGAGGGCATGAAACATTGGCGGCTGACATCTCAGCACTAAAATCTGGTGCCAATATGTCAGTTTGAAGCAACCAATGACCTCCACCATAATGTAAATCTCTAGAGCATAAATGACCTATTTATTTACCTTTTTAAAGGGGGAATGCGACACGTATTGTCCCTTTTTTTTTACTGGTCAATGGGAAATAGGGAAAACTGATTCATAAAACGCAAAGGTTTGGCCTTAAAACTGACCTACTAAGCCACCAAATGTGGAACTGCTTATAGCAATTAGAGTTCTGCTTATCCCTTAAGCATGGCAAAAACACTGTATTACAGTTTTCCATGGCTTATTGCTCTTTTTGGTGCCAATTTATTTCTATACTGTTCCTGTAAGAAAAACTGCCACTTCATGCACCCCTAGTTTGGAGATCATACATTAACATAAACAAGGATTAAAATAAGTAGGATAATAAGTAGTCAATAGACCTTAATCCCTATGGACAGACTATTTGCAACAACTGCAACAACCAGGTTAGCCCAAACTGGAGCCAAGTATACACTAGTATTCAAAGATTTGACAACAGCCATGCAGTCAGAATGCAATGACTAACATTTTATAGAGATAATTCAGATTGCAAAATATAAGCTCAAAGAAAGCGATAAATCTTTATTAGAAATTTGGATCGTTAATGCAGACAGTAGAAAGGTAAGAGCACAAGATGAAATAAAGTACACTTTACAACTAATACAAAAAATATAAACATTTGTATGTAGGTGCAACGTGTGTATATATAACCTGTGTATGTGTATATATTATATATACATATTATAATTGTGTTGCTCACAAATAATGAATTCAGTGTTAAATATATATGATTGGTATGTAAGGCAAATAAGTCACTCCTGTGATTGAGATGATATATGTACCTGGTAGGTGTCCCACAAGCGGATGGTGCAGCGCAGCGGCAGCTCCCTCATCAGTAGGTTGTTCATCCAGCGGAAGGCAAACTGCAGGTACTCCACCTCGCACTTATGGAAATGATGGTGCACATCCTCTGAGGCAGGACAGAGATGGAACAACGAGACATTTTCACTTTAGAATTTGCTTTTTGTAACTTCAGTCTCATACAGCTTTCACAATTTATACAAAACCACATACAGTTCTGTCTTTGCGGACACAATTTTCTTTAACTTTCTATAAATTACATGTTTAAAACATTTGCGATCAATAATATTTGCAATGATAATCAACTTGTGAATAGAGCTAGGGCTTCAGTTCAGTTTTTTTAACGCTATGCTAACAGCATTGAAAATTAACACTTTGTTCAAGTTAAATACATGCATCTGAAGCTCATAACATACACTCCATGTTTTATGTGAAGCTTGTAGTGAGTATATGTGGTGCAGACATGTAGCATCTGTTAGAACCCCATCTGTTAAGCTGCCACTAGTATGAAAAGTCAGTAATGTATCTTGGACTACAGTAAAGCTTTCTCTTTTGATACTGGGTCCCAACTATTTTGAATAAAAATGTGACTTAAATCCTTAATTAAAAACTTTTAACCATAGACTAAACAACTGTAGAGTACATGCATCATAATCAGTGTTTCCCCTACTTTTGAATAGATCATGCATGGATGTGATACGCACATTAGGTCGTAATTCACATGTTTGCTTCCTAGCATTCAGTTGTGTTTTTTTTTTTAAAACAAAACTATTAAATGTAAACAACCTCTAAATTGAGATCCCAAGTCTTGAACAAATCCACTGATAAAACTGTGAAGGGTGCTGCACAGCCAAATTTGGTTTCACCAGAGGAGCAGTGTCTATATAGTTATATAGGGGCAGCTGGTAGCCTAGTGATCAGGGCATTCGCCCTGCGATCAGGAAGTTGTGGGTCCTATTTCCAAGACCCTCTGAGGTACCCTGAGCAAGGCACCGTCCCCCACACGCTGCTCCCCGGATGCTGCGTTCCTGGCTGCCCACTGCTTCACTTGGTGAATGGGTTAAATGCATTGGAAGAATTTCATGCTGTTCACACTGTGTGTTCTCATAAGACAGAATGGTCACTTTCACTATAGTGTCTAGTCACAGTAAGCTTTAATGACAGAAATGATTGGAATTTGAAATGTGGTTTTATTGAAATATGGTGTTGCACATCTGAAAATGGGGTAAGAAATGTGGGGAAGCTCACATGGAGTTTTCACTTTGCCATTATAAGAAAAATAACAAGAGCTCCATCTTTTGGATGTTTGCAGATAACTCCCTATAGCCATAATAACTCAAAGCAGATTACTATTGAACTTTTTGAAAATAACTCCCACCTGTGTTTGATGACACCACAGACACAGCCATATGGTTTACTTCAAAGAGTCTAGAGGAAAAACTATGCCACTATCTAGATTTTTTTTATATTACAGAAAGCAATGATCGCAAACTTTTGAACTATGCAAGTATTGAAGCCATACTGCTGTGTTAGTCGACAGCTTTTTGGTTACATTATAATGGTTTTGTTTTTCAGCAGGCACAACATAACTTGATTTACCCTCCAAGATGACTTAAAAGCCTTGCCACAACAGCATGATTGAGCAAAGAGCAAATAATCTACCTGGGGATTTGCCTGCTGCTTTTTAAATACAGAGAATATTGTTACTGATGTTCTACAAGTTATTTCTGTTATTCTAGACCACAAAACCTTAAGCACTCATTTCTACCCACCTAGAATTCTGAGGAAAAGGAAAACCTAAACTTACTGATTTCTGAATTACAGGTGTCATCAAATTCCCACCATTCCTTTCCCATCTAATTTAGTTTATGGCCTCTATTAGAGCTCTATATAATCACATTCAATTGGAAATAAAGAGAGAGGTGGAAGACAAAAGGCTCGGAGCCAGGAGCATAGAGTAAGGATGTTTAATATATAAAGCTTTCCATTCAGCAGGGGAAGGGAAGAATAAGAATGGCGTTTTGAACGAACCCATATTGACTGCGCTCATGATGGATATCACCGAAGTCTGAAAAAGCCCCAAGAGGAGAATAATGGAAAGCACATCCATCAGAATGATAATGGATACTTTAACAGAGCCAAAGCAATATACACTCCTGATAAAGAAAAGAAAAAAAAAATCAACTACTTAAAATTTCAAGAGGCTTTTCGGTATGGAGTGTTCTCAATATATTACGCAGGGTTTGCATCACAAGGGATACCAAACAGTCAGCTGTGTGTTGTGTGCATAAAGCGAATAAGACTTAACATTTAATCTGAAATTTATATTCTCTTTGAAATTTCATCTTGAACATTGCCTTACTCTCATGCTTCATATTTCTTTTCCCATCCGATATGGTGAGTTATTTCCCTTCTCTTCCTTCTCCATTTTCCACTTCTCACCATGTTCCTGCTTGCTGTCGCACCCTAATCGCAGGGCTTTATGAAGGAATTGATTTCTCTGCCCATCTACCAGGTAAAACCCTTTAGGTCCATTTACTGAAAGTGCGGCAGCTCTGCCTCACAGCACCTACTCGGAGATATAATGCTAATGCTAGTAAGTCAGGACTAAGCTAGTAAATTGTCAGTAACATACCAGGAATAAGATAGCTAGTATTAGACATTTGTGTATGCCCAAATGCCTTTGGATCGATGGATCCCTGGGTGACCTCTGAAGATACTCAAAGCCTTTTGACTGGTCTTCTGTAATGCAATCACAGTTTGGACCTTCCTGAATTCAGTGTAGTCACTTTAAGACAACCTTGCACCTCTATATTCTCAGAAAAAGAAAGAAAAAGTACATTCTCAACTACAGCCTCCTTCTACAGGCCCCCAGTCATTTAGCCATCATTTGTTGGCCTGCTTGCAAGTAATGAAGGGCAAAAGGGAGGGATGAGAAAACCCTGCTGTAAAAATGACTTACCTCTGTCCATTTTTGTGTCAAACACGTGCAACTGCAGCTTTCTTGCTAGCAATAAAATGTGCCATGGCCACAAAAAAGTCCAGACACTGATTACTGAAAAGGTAACCTACATTAATGCAACAAGCTTTTAGTCCACATAATTGCTCACCATTTCTATTGCTCTATTCATCCTGAAATGTTCATGCAATTTAAGGAAATAGCATTAGCGCTAGAGCAGAACACGTGAGACTAACTCTGTTTTAAAAGTATAGAGAAAGCCTTTAGGGCTAAAGCACGGCAAACTAAATGTGATTTGGTTAATTTGGAATCAAGGAGGACCTCTGAGCTAGCTTATTCCTATTTTATTTAAATACAACAAATAAAATTGCAGTTTATTTAATCTATTAGTCAAGTAGATCATGACATATGGTAAAGTGTGTCTGGAACGAGCTCCAAATTGTCAAAAAGAGAGATTCAAGGTTTAGTTCTGACAATGATACTGTGTCATTGTATCATCAGGCGTGAAAATTGGTTTTAAAGATGTTTTACAAGTGACAACATTCATGATATTTTAATACAAGATTACAGGAAAACAAAGCCATATTTCTAGTGATGTGATCAATTACATTGAATTTCAAGGTTGACTTTATAAGTGTGTATCTGTGATTTCACCTCAGTTGCCTCTGGTGTCAGAATAAAGTTTCGGAGTTTAACAACCATTTTCATCTAATCATGTTAAATGTTAAACTTAAAAATTCAAAATAACAGACCTAACTAAATGGGTTTTGTGCAATGGGAGTCGTGAAAAGATATGCAAAAATAAGCTGTTTTCAGATTAGTCCTCACACGCCGAGAAGCTGAAGTCCTAAAAAAAGGAACAACCTTTACTAAAAAAGAGAGAACAGTAGGCAGCTGCTCTAATAGTTCCCTTAATTGCAGCTGAAGTGATACATAGAACGGATGTTAATAATATTCTAAGAAATGTTCTTGAACGTCAGGTTCACCCTCTTCGCCCTGTTAAAAGTGCTGGTGGAAAAAACCCGAAGAATAAAATACAACAAGCCACATTTTTAGGTTAGCCACATTAAAGCAATTCAAGTAAAAGGCTTTTCAAATGTCAGAATGCTTTGTTCAGCTCCATCCAATTCATTTTTTTTTTACCTCTCTTGCCCTGTGGTATATGCTGCAAAGAAAAGCAAGCCTGAATGAATTAAATTACATCCCTGTTGTTACTGAAGGAGTGAGGAGTTAAATTGTGCAAACTCTATACATCAGTCGGCAAAAGTATGTGGTCACGTAACCATCACACCGACGTGAGCTTGTCTGGCATTCCATTCCAAACTCATGAGCATTATTTAAAGCTGGTGCCTTTTTTGCAGCTTTTTGTAGGAAGGCTTTCCACACGATTTTGGAGTGTGCCTGTGGGAACTTCACGTCCTTCAATCAAAAGAGCATTTATGAGGTCTGGCACTAATGACGGATAAGCATAGCATTCGTTCTAAAAGGACATGGGTTGATATTGCTATAAGAGGAATCTAGGACAGATTTAGAACAGTAAATAAGTAAGGATGGGTCATGATAAACAAAAGTGAGGTAAAGTGCAAACTCTGCAAGGTAAATCAGAAAAACATGAGTTGGTCTAGTGCAAAGTAAATATGAAATATTATTTCTGCCTGAAATGTCCATCATGATTGATTGTAGACTGATTGATAGAGCCATGAAGAGAAATTAAATCATAACAGTCAGATATATTAGAATAAAATGAGGCACACGATCACAACAAATAAGATAAAAAGAAGCAGGTCTCATCTTTCAATGAACAATATATTGAGTGTTCTTGTAGCCCTGTTGTGTAGTGTTAAGGATAAATAATAAAAGAGTGTTAAAAATGAATAACAAAAACAGGTTAAGTCCACAAGCAGTTCAGTGTCAACAGGCCTTGCAAAAGCCGATGAATTGTAAAGCCTGGTAGCACCCGGTAGGAATGACCTTCTGTACCTCTCCCTCGCACACTGAGGTTAAATGGGTCTGCTACTGAAGGTACTCTTGGCAAACATGCTGTGAAGGGTGTAGGTGGATTGCCCAGCTGTTTTGCCAGCCTTCGGTCCTCTATCTCCCCCTCCAGTGTGACTAGCTTGGATCCCACAACAGACCTATATCTAATAGTTTATTCAGTCTGTTGGCCTTGAAGTTAGCAACCATTCCAATTAATCATCCGACTACTTATAGGACTTTCTCTCTATATGAAGCAGATGGTTGCCTGGTGGTTAGGCAGCTGTCCCTGTTATTGGAAGGTTGTGGGTTTGATTTCCAGGACTGCCAGTGGTACCACTGAGGTACCCTTGAGCAAGCTACTGTTCCTGGACACTGCACCACTGGCTGCCCACAGCTTCCCTCGAGTGAATGGTTTAAATGCAGAGAAACATTTTGCACTGTTTACACTGTGTGCTGTGGCGTGTTCACATATGACAAATGGACACTTTACACATTAATATCCCTCCCAGAAATATCAAGACTGGAGAAGGTGGGGCCTTCCTGTTCCTGAAATTCACCATGATAATGTACAGCTGCAGGTGTTTTTTCCCCACACCACCAGCCTCCTGGCAACCTTCCGCACACCCCAATGACAGTGTCTGAGAATTTCTGCAGATGATTGGATTTGATGTGTATATACTGAACAGGAAAGGGAACAGCACAGTTCCATGGGGGTGCACCGATGTTACAAACCAGACACGTAGACACATAACTCACAAACCGTGGCCTAAACATCAGGTAGTCCTTGATCCATCAATCAGTTGAAAACCTTGTTCAGCTCATTTGGCCACTCTAGATTACCCACATCTGCAATTCTCCTAGCCTCTTAAAGTCAGTGACCTGTCTCATCCCTCTTATGTTCTCTCTTTTAATTCAGTCTCAATGGCCTTGAGATGCCACTTCCCTATTGCCCTCACTGTCCCTGGTTGCTGCTGAACAACTGGCAAAACTAAACTGTGGTCTGATCTGTCAAGGCAAGTCAGGGCAGTGGTGCTTTAGGCATATTTAATGTTTACAAAAAGCAGATCCAGAGTCTTAAAAAGTGGGGAGAGGATAGAAATACCTGGGTGTTTATGATGACATGCGAACAGTAATCACAATGGTTCTCATTCATACTGCTTAAAAATGTTCTCCCCATCCACACTATCCCAGAGTGTTCTCCCCATTCACACTATTCCAGAGTGTTCTCCCCATTCACACTGTCCCAGAGTGTTCTCCCCATTCACACTATTCCAGAGTGTTCTCCCCATTCACACTATTCCAGAGTGTTCTCCCCATTCACACTATTCCAGAGTGTTCTCCCAATTCACACTATTCCAGAGTGTTCTCCCCATTCATACTGTCTCAGAATGTTCTCCTTATTCACAATGTCCTAGAATATTCTGCCCATTCATTTATCAGACGCTTTTATCCAAAGCGACTTCCTATCTACAGGGGACAGTTTCCCTGGAGCAACTTGGGATTAAGATGAGGTTAAGCAACTGTCTCAGTGTGGTGTGGTGTGCTGAAGGTAGGATTCGAACCTATGACCTCTTGGTCCAGAGGCAAGTATCCTACCACTAGGCCACCCCCAGGATGTTCTCCCCATTCTCCTCCCCATACTCTTCCTATTCACACTGATCTAATGTGTTCTCCTCAATCACATACTTCTAGAAAGTTAAGCACTTGCTCCCCTATGTACCCTGTTCTACAATTCACACGGCTCATTTGGCTTATTGTTTCCCCTCTGGAACAGTATGAAGGCTTGATAATTAGATTGTTGCTGTTTGTTGGAGAATGCTGAGGCACTATTACCTGTAGAGTATAAGAAGAGAATGCTATAAGGTTGCGGGTCTCACCGTCTATCCTGCTGACGAGCTCCTCCAGAGCCTTTACTTTGGTCTGAATACCAGGCTGAGCAAATGTGTAGTTATCCTGAAAGAGCAAAATACACACACCATCAGTAACACTGATGGACACACCACGTCCCTAAATGGTTTTCTATTAGCGCTGCTCTAAATGCTGCACTGCTGTATAGAGCGGCGCTTAATTAACCGAGACCATACTTAGTGTTCTTTCTCTCTTTCTTTCACAGTCTCAGCCCACTCTCTCACTGTGTTCTTACTTTTATTCTTTACATTCTCCTGCCTTTCTTTCTCTCACCCCACACAGCCTCTCATTTTATACTTACCAAGATTTCACCATCTTTATTTTTGCCTCTTTACTGCTCTACATCAAAAATGATGTTTTGTACATATGCAGAAAGTACACTGTGCTCTACAAAAAACACACAGAACACCGTGTAACTGTACATACAACAAAAACCTAGCTGCCTGTGCTTCTTTGTGCTTAGAATCCTCACTGAAATGCTTGGATTCAAATAGTAACATAATTCATATTCAGATCATACTTCAAAGAGGCTGATCAGTCAGATAATAAAAAAATGCAAAATACATGAAATCTTAAACACATGACCTCTTGTGGCTTTTTACTCTTTCAAAAGTATTTTTATTTTTTTGTTATTTTATATTTTGACTGTCCAGGGGGCTCCTCTAAAACTAAATTTAGAGGTTAAGATAAAATATGTTTCCTGCACGTCTTACAAGCTCTGAAAGTCTGTGATTAGATTTGTAAGAGCTGCACAGTTGCAACTTAACATAACTTAATGGGCACTGAACCCTATGGCCCCGCAGTCCCGGTTAAGTATAAGCAGCTAGGATACGGAAAGGAATGAAGGAATGAATAAATAATTGAAAACTGAAAAAAGGGAAAATGATGTTTCAAGAAAGCAAATCCTTCAGAAAAGTAACAGTTTTAAAGCAAAGCTGATGATGATATAACATTGTTATAATAATATTACAGTAGCCATACAATAGGTGCTTGATTTTGTAAATTATTCCCTTACTGTGAATTTTCCAGAATTCAGAAGGTTGTATAAAACTCTAAAACCAATCTGAAGTATCATACAGACTTGAACACAGTGCAGTATGGCAGAAACTACAGAAAATCTTTACAGCGTACCTCTGAATGTGAGGTTGTTCGGCAGTCTTTCATGAATGTGAACTGTTCACAATAACAAAGCCGTTACAAAAATGTTACAAAAAAACAAGCATGCAGACTGTTCTCTGCCATTCTTTACTTAAAGTTGTAAGGGCTGTGGGCTATTTACACCCAAAATATGCAGATGATGCACCAAAAACGAAATATTCACGAGTCAGCATTACGCAGTCAGCATTTCACTGTAGAACGTGAGATGCAAACAGAGTCGACTGACTGTCCAAAGAGAAAGAAATTGTCATTTTGTTTAAGTAACATGGAAGACCCACCCACCAGCATCGTAAGCACTGTTTAGAAATAATAACACACCCGAATCTGAGGAGAGAAAATTAGTTGGCTGTTTTTGTTCTAGCTCTTGCAGCAGTAAGATTAATATTTAACATTTTATAGGCAGACTGGTAGCCTAGTAGTTAGGGATCAGAAGGTCTTGGGTTCAAATCCCAGGACTGCCAATGTCACCTCTGAAATACCCTTGAGCAAGGTACCATGCCCACACACTGCCCCCTGGGTGCTATAGCAACAGCCTGCATTTCAAAGCTCTGTCATTGCTTTCAGTTGAAGTTTTGTCAAGTCTGTTACTTTTCTGCATGGTCTTTGTTACCTTTGTTTAGAACGTGTTTAAATGGGTTTATAAACAGGTTTAAACAAAAACTGAAACAGAATAAACTTTTATAAAGGGGGAAAGAACAAAATCAATTTTGTCAAACACAGGTGGGGAAAGCATAAAATACTGTCAGTGATTTAATGTGTAAACATTTCTTGATCAATAAAATAGTTAAAATGGTCCAAAGTCACACGGAATTAGGAACTAGTAACAAACATTAATGAACAAACTTGAAAATGATTTATAGCAAATGTGTCAAAGCTTTTGAACTGTAGTGTTTGCTCACATAGATGTGTTTTCTACTGCATCTGGCTCCCTGAGTGTACAGCCTAACAGTTGTGTTCTCTGCTGAAAGGCGCTGAATGAGCATAGACATATGTGACAGATGCTGCAGATTAAGAGTGATTGTGTTTCAGATTCTCTGCCCGTAGTGGCCGTTGCAGGGCAGCAGGATCACGTCTCAGTTCGAGATAACATATGGCTGGGTGGATAAATGGATAGACAGAGGAATGGAGAGAATGAGAGCACAATACATGCTGAATGTGTGTTAGCCTGTGGCTTAGATCAGTAAATCAAGCAAAGAGGCGACATGGTCACATGCTTTTACTGACCCTGCCTACAGGGGGCTGCCCTGACACTGTGTATGAGCGAGAAAGCGCACACACACACACACACACACACACACACACACACACACACACACACACACACACACACACACACACACAC
>JBBJLR010000018.1:14579301-14591358 GCA_037577145.1 Brachypetersius gabonensis
GTGTGTGTGTGTGTGTGTGTGTGTGTGTGTGTGTGTGTGTGTGTGTGTGTGTGTGTGTGTGTGTGCGTGCGTGTGCAAAGAAGAGTCACTGAGTTCAGCACTTCCACTCCAAGGCAACGAAACTGAATGCTTTGTGCCTCTGTGCCATTGTAGCAAAGGAGTGCATTTCAGTAGCAAATGTGAATCATTTTAATAACTGTGGAACTATGACTCATAACATCAGAATCCTGGCAATCTGTGATCTGTCATGTTTTTGTGTTTGTTTCTAATGTTCCACCTTATTATAATGAACCATCGTATGGTATAAAAACGAGTTCCTGTGTGCATATATTTTCATATGTGCTGTATGCATCCTTGTAAGAGCGAGTACGCATTTGTCAGACCATATGCGCATGTGGTTGCATGTATGTTCAGATGGGCAAAATATATGCATACCTCTGTGTGTAGAAGTATAAACGTGTAATTAGTTACCAAATAAAAGTGGTGGTGCAGAAACATGCTGGAGGTCAGTTTATGTGTATACATTAGATTCAGTGAAAACAAATATTGATGTTGTTTGCAGAAATGGCTGTTTTTGAAACATGATGGAGGTTTCTTAGTCTGGTTAGCTTTCTAGCCTATTAGCATGCGTGTTACTTTTGGTTTTCATATGCTTTCACTGCAAAAGAATAAAAATAAAGACTGTCAAGTTATCAAGTGAATTCATGCGATTAAGGCGTACCTGATGTGAGTGGTCAGATCATTTAGGGGGGGGGGGTGCTGCATGATTGCTTGAAAGACCCAATCTCTCTGAAGGAGGACTGTGTGTTGCACGGTTGTGAGAGGAACTGAGTAATCAAGAACAGAACAGAAACAAAAAACTCCAAGCTTCTGCCCATTCGCACAAAACTGGCTGTGGCTTTAACACGCTGCTGTAGCAACAGCACTTCTTGCTTCATTTACAATGTATACACATCTCCAGCAGTCCCACTGCACCGCTAAGAGGATATTATCAGAGATAAACAGGATGAGCCACGTATGAAGTAGCTGTACTAGATAAACACTTGTTTGATTACACACATAAATTGAAATCTATATTGATGCCTCAAGTTATTAAATCTATGCATGAATTGAATCATCTTTGTCCATCATGTTGTCTCCTGCACATTGCTTTGATCAAAAACTGAGCAGTGCACAAAAGGACCAATTTTCTTAAAAGACTAAACATTGTTATAGTTTTTAAAACACATTGTTCATGCCCAGCTCAAACAGTTCATATATAGAAGCGAAACAACAAGAACAGCCCATTGTGATTCCTTTGTTTTTGCAACATCATGAAAATCAATATCTTTAATTACAAGTTATATGGAGTGTTTCATTCTATACTGCTTTTTTGAATGAGAATATAGAGCAGCCAGTCAGCTCAGTAGTAGAAAGAGCATGTTTATTTCTGTCCTGCCTGCACTTATGTAGTCTTGTGTTTGTTTCTGTTTTTGTTCTGTGTGTTGCATCTTGGTCCTGGAGGCATGTTGTTTCGTTTCACTTTGTACTGTTTATATGATTGAAATCACAACAAACACCTTCTTGACTTGACCGACCTGACTATGGGATAAAGGGAAAGTCTGAAAGGAGCTGGGATCTGGGGGTGTGGTTGGACTTCATGCTCCTCTGGCAAAGTAAAATAAACAGCTAAAGAAAACAAGGGCTGAAAATCCATCATAGACTATACATTAGCCATTAATTCAAGAGATAAGCGAAAGATCCACATTTACAGCCTATTTAGGAAATGACACAGCTAATTTATCTTCCCACCACAGCCCTAAAATGCCACCAGTACCAAGTGATGCATGCTCTTTTAATCAGTGTAGTCTTTTGTGGTGTGTGTGTGAAGCAAGTGTTTGCGGAAATGAGACTGAGGAATGTTCCTGTATTGAAAGCAATGTTGTAGGTTGGCCATAAACACCCACACAGGCAAACTATAACCTAGCTAAGAAAATAAGATAAAATAAACTGCTCATTCATCACAGATGATTTTGCCATGCAGGTGAGTTTCTTACTTGTCATCTGGAGGCAATTCTATAATGAACGTATTAACTACTCTTCCACAAACCGATGAGTCTCCTCCAGAGACGTCTGCCTGCACAAACTGTCCTGTGGAGGTGATTATGTAACAGCTATGAATCAGCGTTCACATGCTGTCTCTCGATAGCCGCAGAGGATCTGTCAAGGAGCCCACTGATGCAAAACCTACGCTCCTATTTGACTCTCATTCCAGAACCGGTTTGCATGACAGGCTCGACCTGCCTCCTGTCAGGCAGAGCTGCTTCTTACTGACCACCTCAAAGTAAAAAAAAAACAAAACCAAAAAAAAAACGGAAATGACTGTCATGCTTTGTTATGTAAAGAATTACAAACACTGAGGGCAGCCACAACTTTCGGTATCTGAAAAATGTGGAAAGACAATGGCAAGGTGTCAATAGTAGACAAGTATCAGTTTTACATGTAAAGTGATCATTCTGTCAAATATGAACATGCCACAGCACACAGTGTGAATAGCATTAGATTCTTTATCTGAATTTAACCCATTCACCAAGTGAAACAGCAGGCAGCCAAGAACACAGTACCCGGGGATGATATCCTGCTCAAGGGTACAACAGAAGTACCACTAGCAGTCTTTGGATTTGAATCCATGACCTTCTGATCGCAGGGCTGGGGACGTGAAGGCTAGCATTTGAATTGAATAATTTAATGAACGTATTGAACTGTCGCTAATACAGCTTCACCTGACAGTTCAACATGATTGGAGGAGAACACTAACCAGAAATGATGTGATATATGCTAATAGTTGTCACAATGGGTGCTGGGGTATAGGGAAGGCTGTCTTACCACGTTGTGGCCAGTGGTCTTATTTGTGAACAAAAGTGTTAGGACTCTTGATCATTGCACCAACAGGGACTTTGATGACATTGCATTCAAATATAAACTTTAATATAGAGTTGGTACCCCCCATTGCAGCTATAACAGCATCCACTCTTGGAATATTTTAAGTGTTCCTGTGGAGATTTGTGCACATTCTGTAAAGGATTTATAAGGTCAGGCACTGATGTTAGACGAGGCCTAGTTCGCAATCTCTGTCCCAGTTCATCCCACAGGTGTTGGATGGGGTTGAGGTCAAGGCTCTGTGTGGACCAGACAAGTTCTTCCGCACTGAACTCATCCAGCCATGTCCTTATGGAGCTTTACTTTGTGCACTGGGACACAGACATGCTGGAATAGAAAAGGTTCTTCCCCAAATGGGGTCCACAAAGTTGGAGACTTGGCCTTGTCCAATATGTCTTGGTATGCTGGAGCATTACCATTCACTGGAAGTAAGGGGTCTAGCCCAAACTCTGAAAAACAACTGTGTAGTTGTACCTCTTAGGGGCCCACAATCCTGTATATGGACTTTACTGACTGAATACATTTTCAGTGAGGGCGAGGGCTATGCAGAGGCTAGAGCAGCCATAAACAAATATGGGACAGAAAACTGTAGGCTGACACCCTCAGTGTCTGAACCACTGAATGACCTTCCATGCCAGAATCCATGACGCCAAATACAAAAAAAACGATGTCTAGGAGAGCTACCCCTTCTACTGTGGGGTATAAACAGTAGGCTAGAGTCATGCTGATTTCTTTCCACACGCAGGGGCCTTGGCAGCAGCATAAATACGTCAGATACAGTCTCATACAATTCAGATTGTCTCCGCAGTGTAGCTGTAACCTTGCGGCACGCCGATATAAAAATATCCTGTTGAATGCGGCCGTGATAAATGGAATCTGATTTTTTTTCCAAGACAAAAGTTGCCATAGAGAAATGAATGAATCAGCCTTCACTGTTCAGCTAAACATCAGTAAGGAAAGGTGAGGAGAACAACCCCTGGTCAGATTACACACTTGATTGCACGCTAAAGCACTATTATTGTTGATTTGCCTGAATTTAACATATTTGGAAAATAAATTAATGAAATGTGGCCCGTGCAAATGTTAAGCGACAATTTATACATTGGTCTTTTTTTTTTTATCTTAAACTCAAATAGAAATTGTGCACTTAGCCTTGCATATTTAAGCCATATTAAGCATGTTACATGTAGAAGATGTGTTAATTGACTTCGAAAACCAATTAAATGTAATTTGACAAATTTTGTATGCAGCTGCATGCATCATTTGCGATGGTTGATTTGTCAATGGGGGCGCTTGTCTTATCACCCTCACACACAGCACATGCTCTATTTGTTCCCTCTTTTTTTAATAATCCCTATGTAATGTAACTAAGTTTTTCAGTTTAAACTTTGCCAGCTGTGATGTTCTGATGGCCGCACAGCACCAGAACTATTGGCCCATTTAAGATGGAAAAGAAGATTCGAATGCCCTGTAGTGAGCTGGCGCCTTTCCCAGGGTGAGTAGCTCCCTCGCCCCCTTTGGCCCCGGGATAGGCTCCGGGGACCAGAGACCCTAGCAAGGATTAACCGGTTACAGAAAATGAATGAAGAAAATTTGAACTTCAGCTTCATGATTGTAAAAATGTAATAAAGTGCAATAAACACAGGATCTATACAAGTTTATACAGTCAACGGCCTTGTCAAACCTATGCCCACTCTTAACACAGCCTAAGCTTGAGTACTGAAAACAAAACCAAAAGCATGTTGCTCAGTGCCAAGCTCAAGAGATTTCTCTTCTGTAAAAAGTTATGAAATTAGAAGTCAGTTTTGTTTGTGTTGGTGGCTATACACAGGCCAACAGGTTATTTTCAATTGGGATTTTATGTGGGTTTTGTACTGCTTTTCATGCTGTTGTGTTCATGTTTGTCTTTGCACTGAAGATACTGAAACACTGGTGCTTACCTTTTAGTAAAACTACATACAAGTATATTGTAAAGTCATAACCCCAAAAAGTTGATGTGATTGGAAAAAAAACTCAATGCAGATCTAAAATCAGCCTGAAAAACTGGTGTAGAAAAGTCTGTTGTCTCTGACGATTGCGCAAAATACAAATTCTGTTGACCTGTGTCATTGTTCAGAACCTGGTCTGTTCATTAAACGTTTGGGGCTAAAGCTTCAGATGCCTGGTGGTATTGTGGAACTGGAAGAGACCTTACCAGCAGAAAGAATTGCGCATGACTAATATAGGTAGGAAACTGTGAGAAAAAAAAAAAGATCAAATATTGTCACAAATGATCCTGGAGCTCTGTGAATAGTAAGAATGTCCTGATTTGAATATGCCCCAGGAACACACTGGGAAAAGGTGGCCACACCTACTAATAGAGAGAAGGCTTGGGTGTGTGTTAGGGTGAGGTGAACTGATTAGCATTGCATGGATGAGGCATTGCTGTACTGACAGCTTGGTACATTCAAAGAGGCCTGCAACTTAGCATACGCATTGTTTTAAGTGTTACACCGGAGGAAAACTATTCTCTAAAAGCACAATGCCTGTTTGGAGTTTCACTTCATTTTAATGCTTATTTCAATGACATTAATATTAAAGGTTAACAGGTTACTATTGATACCAGAATTTTAAGCTTGGAAACACAAGAGATATTACATCCACTGCACAACATTAATTACTACTAGTTACTAATTACTAGTACTTTTGCGAGCATGATCATGCTAATTGGTCCACATATGCGTCATTTTTGAGTAAAGTATTCACCGTTCGCTTATGTGCATCCTGTGGAGCAGAAGGGCAGCAGCGTGGGGCAAAAGATGGGATCAGGTCACTTTGCCCCATGCTGTGGTCACTCTGCCCAGGATTTTAGGAGAGATCAGAGATAAAGAACGTAAGCAAAGTTCTGGGTTAATTAAGATTAAAACAAATAAATTGCTCTCTGCAGAGTTCAGTGATCTCAGTATGCTGTTTTTATTATAAATTATAGACAGGTCGTCCAACCTGAACTACTAGAATTACAAATGTTTTAAATCTAGAGAGTGAGACATTGGTTAGTGTTGGAAAAGCTACTGCACTGACATTAGAGGTTTGGACCCCTGTGGTTTAATCAGTGGGGGATTATGCACACACTTCTATCAAGATAAACTGATAAGAACCAAATCAATGCCAGGTAGCAGGATTTGAAGTTAATACCACTCCAGTCTGTTACCATGTAATACCATTAACTATGACGTCTGCTTTTTGTCTGTTTAGATACAAAATAAATTACCTAGTCCACTACCACTGAAGTAGGCTTTGGAACTGACTTCAGCTAAAAAGCACCAGTAATAATACTCCAGGCTGAAGTGTCTACATAACTGCTGCTACAGATGAAAACAAAAGTACTGTTTCACCATCAAGCAGCTCACATATTGGAGGGCCAGAGTCCAGCATTAGATGGTGCAGCGGGTGATCTGGTGGTTGGGTTGTTGCCCCTTTGATTGTGAAGTTGTGGGATTGAATCTCAGGTCTGCAAGTGGCGCCAGAGTTACTGCCACCATACACAGCTTCACTTGGATGGATGGATTAAATGGAAAGAATTTCACTGTTCACACATGACTATAAAGGCCACTATATGGTGAACTTCTCCAGCATGCCTACTAAACTCAGTAACTGAACTATAACTTTGGCATAATCACAGTGTAGTAGGCATGCTGGAGAATAATCCAAACATGGACTAATGCAAATTGATCTGAACCAGAGTGGATTAGGACAATTCAACCTGAACCTGAACTGGGCATTTGAGCACAAGTAGAACTTGAGCATCACAGAAGCAAACATCCCAAACCTGCTCAACAAGCAAAGAACAGTCGGTTCATGACTGATTCGGAAGTTAGTCAATTTATTTTACCATCTTCACTAACCATATTGTAGCTACATATGCTTCTGGTCCTAACCCGCTAAAACAAGCTGGAACACCACCCCCCTTCATACACTAGAAGTACACTTGACTAATGGTCCATCAATAGACTGCACTACTGCATGATGGCCTGTAGTTATATACCATTGCCCCACCTACAGTAATCAGACCTGCCCCAATAAGTGAAAGGAGACCAAATTTCACATTTAAAAAAATATTTATTGAAACTGTGTAAAAAAATAACTTCCTAAACATAACTTACAATTGCTAAACCATGAAATAAAAATACGAGCTGCAATCATGCAACTAGAGGTGAAAATCAAAATGTACACATTTTGTTGGTAACACAACATTCCTCTAATAATGCACAGCAGTCAGCTCAACATAGAATTAGAGGGAAAAAAAAAAATCAAATCAGTAGACTTTTCAGTACTACATGCGCTGGAAAATGGAAGTGCTTATAAAGGTTATTTACATATATACATACATCTGCTCAAAACGGCCTTAAATATAGTAAAAATATATTTAAATAGGTTGTGGGCCCTTCAATGTGGAATGAGAATGTTGAAATTGTTTCTCCATAAATAAATAAATAATTCCACTTAGATCTTGTTTCAAGACATTCAAATAAATATTATTTACATAGGCCTTATTTTGGAATTTAGAGTCATAAGACATATTTACAGTATTCACAAATTGAGGAAAAGAAAGTAGTTACTTTGTGTAGTAGTTGCATTGCAGTGTGCATCTGTGACAATGAGTGGTGGCTGTGAGGGTTTCTGAGTCAGTATGAGAGAAAGAAAGAGGTAAGACCGTCGTTCTGCACAGGTTTTCTGAGGTCATTTTGGTTACTCTCTGCAGTACTGGGGCCAAAGCAGCAGTACGCAAGCGAGATGGAAGCAAAAGAAATGACATCTGGTTAAGGAGCAGAGTGGTACAGTGGCTATTACTCAATTCAAGTATTTCCAAAATTCACACAGAAGGCACTAAACAATAGCTCCTCTTCGGCTGCCCCCACAGCAGCCTGAGGATGGGAGCTATTATCATTCAGTCTGTTCACAGGCATGCCTTTTCTCTTTAGAACATGAACCGCTTCAAGCTTGCAGAGCTCACCCTCAGCCAGGTGGCCGATTTCTGTACCCAACTTGGTGACCAGTCATTTATGGTCAGACCAGGGTCCAGAGCCTGACCACCAGCAAGGGAGACAAAAGCTCTCTGGATTGGGACTTTAATTGTCCCTGCTCCGAGACACTACAATTTTTGTCCACCCTACCCATAAGCAGCTGCTTTTACTTAAACAAAACAGCTCACATTTAAAAAAAAATGTTTCCTTCACTGCTCAGTCTAGAGGGCAGCCGCAAAGTTGGCTGATGTAGTGTGTTGACTGTAGGTGTATTTGGGCAACAAGAGTCATTTGCACACTGCGACAGGGGTGAAGGCCGCAGACTCGTGGCTCAGACTATGCAGCCTGATCTCTGCGCCGTCTGTAGGGGGCACTGTGCCCTGCATCCACGAGTGGTTGACGATGTCTTCGAAAGATGGCCGGTCAGCAGGCCGGAGGGACAGACACCACTTAATAAGCTGCTGGCATTCTACAAATAAAACAAGAAACTCGTTAGTGCTCAAAGAGTACTTCAACACAGGTCCCGTTTAGAATATGGCAGGCTGATCTGACGGGCTCACCTGTCGAGATTCTACGCCTGAAGAGCACTTGGCCACGGATGATCTCCTCATCTTGCTCAAAAGGAATATCTCCACAAACCATGTCGTACAGCAGGATTCCCAGAGACCACACTGTGGCTGACCTTCCATGGTACCGATGGTATTTGATCCATTCAGGAGGACTGTACACACGAGTACCTACAGGAGGAAAAAAAGCAAACAATTTAAACAATGAAAGGAACACAAGTATAGCTGCTATTCACCACATCAGAAACTGGTGCTTATAGTTTGAAAAGGATAAATGCCAATAACAGTAAGAAGGTGGGGCAGGAAAGGTTGCGGCAGCTGTGTTTACAAAATATTATAGTAGAGTTCAGGTTAATCTTCAGTCATGTGCCTGGTAGCGTGACAGTAGGTAGGGCTGTGTGTGTGGACCGGGTTGCCATGTGACTTGTGTTTACAAACTTTGAGTTGTAACTGTTCCACTTCTAGCCACAAGGGGCGCCAAATAATGACAACAAAAAACCCGCACCCTTTTCCAGCGTGTCGAGCCACCACGACCACAAATACGGGGTTTGTCAGTTCTCCATTAAACGCCATTTTTTCCACGAAAACAAACGCACAAGTCTAACTTGAAAAAAAAATCCCCAACACATGTAAAGCAGGTGCTAGGTTTGTTTACTCGTTTCAAAACGTGATTTTCCACCATTAGATCTCCACTTTCAAGCTTGAAGGTCAAACCCATAGAGCTGAGAGAACCACGCCAAAACTAAACAGCCCGCGCTTAAACACATATCTGACATTTTGAAGTATATAATCCTGGTAGACGTCTTAGATCTGGCCAGACAGTGGCAAAAAGAGGCGAACCTGAACATGGTGAAATGGGGTTTAGTCACTACGCAGCTCAACTGCCCATCACTATCAGATCTGCATCGACTGCCTTTTAAAAACACACTTTCAATTTTCTTTATACCTTCCAATAATTTATTTATTCTATATTTCCGTAAAGTACACTGAATTACCTTTTGTGTATGA
Source organism: Brachypetersius gabonensis (assembly GCA_037577145.1). Lineage (NCBI taxonomy): Eukaryota > Metazoa > Chordata > Actinopteri > Characiformes > Alestidae > Brachypetersius > Brachypetersius gabonensis. Next base: position 14,588,798 of record JBBJLR010000018.1, read on the forward strand.
CTTTCAGGCAAGCCGCTCGAATAGGGAATAGATATGGCCCTGCCCTGACACCGACAGGCTTATTACAGATAAGAGAAATGGCTCTTACCGTCGAAGTCCGTGTACACCGTGTCCTTGAGCAGTGCGCCCGAGCCGAAGTCGATCAGCTTCAGCTCCCCACTCCTCAGGTCGATCAGAATGTTCTCGTCCTTGATGTCCCTGTGCACGACCCCACTGCCGTGGCAGTGTCTCACAGCCTCCAGCACCTGGCGGAAAAAGCTCCGGGCGAGTTCCTCGGGCAGGGCTCCTTTCTCTGTGATGAAGTCGAAAAGGTCCTTGGCACTCTCCGGCCTCTCCATCACGATGATGAAGCTGTCCGGCCTCTCGTACCAGTCCAGCATCTTGATCACGCCTCGGAAACCGGTTCCTACTTTCTTCAGGAGCACCACCTCCATTGGCACTCTGACTCCATTTGGCTAAAAGAAGAAAAATTGTTATCCATAACTGGCCCAATAAAATCAACTTTAAAACCTTACGGTTCATAAGAGACTCAATTCTTACCAGTTCTCCCCAGTCAGTCACACGGTCCTTGGCCACATGCTTGATGGCAACCTGCAGAAGTAAACATTTTATTAGAGCTCTGGCGCGTTCAAACTGTAAACATTGCGATTTGTTACATAAAATCAAACATTTTAACGGTTGAGTATATATTTGGTGGATATTTTGAAGGAAAACCTACCGGAGAGCCGTCAGATATCCGCAGCCCGGCGTAAACCGTGCCGAAACCCCCGCTCCCCAACACGGAGCCAACCTGGTAGACCTTCTCAAACGGCTCCTTCTCCTTCACTGTGAAGCACAAGCAAAAATATAATGAATAACAGCACATATATATAAAACGTGTAATAGTCCGCTATAAGCCGTTTATCAGGCGTCTTTGCTCGTTAGCCTGTTAGCTTAGCTAACATGTCTGCCCGACGCCACAACCACAACAAAAAAAATATCCGTCCTCTAACCTTGATGGACCTGAAGCTGGATTTTCGCGGGCATATCCACGGGAGAAATGTGGGCAAACGTGTTGAATTTTGAGAGAAGCATGTCTCTGTGTCGTCTTTTCCTCTTTTAAATCCGCGACTTGAAAGAAATCCCTTCGTAAACGAGCGTTAGTCCAAATCCAAGCGTGGCTTTTTATGGGAGCCGCTGGGAATCCACGTTGTCGAGCCGGGAGAGGAGACGAAGGAGGCGGCAGCAGCACAAAAATAACCTTCTCATCTAGGTTACAGCCTCGGTAACAAAATAATAAACAAACACTAAGGAGACTCAAACTCTTTGTGCTCTGCGTATTTCCAACAACACAGAAACCGGCTTTCTGACTCGTAAAGGAGGGGCTCCGACAGTTTTATAGCAATAGTAACGCGAGTATTCATGCGTCACATTCCGCTCCGCCTATTCTCGACAGTACACCAATCAGCAAAAAGACCAGACATGTCAATCAAATATGAAAATAAAGCTTGGCTGGACGACGTGGCGGGAAATAAAACGCGCCAAATCTTCACAAAAACCTAAAGGTGGGGGAAGGCAGGGGTGTATTAAGTTCATACCGCCACAAAGGTTTTCTCAGAATAACTGATTTCAGTAGCAGAACGTCACCTTCAAGAAAACTAATTTCACATTCTGTCACTTACTGAGAAGCCTCACCATTAGTGATGTCCTTCTCCCTGATGTATTTTGTTGTTGAATTTTTTTTGTTTGTGTTATACCTCCAAAAAGGTTTCTCAGAATGATCACTGGTTCCAGCAAGTGAGCTTCACATTTAAGAAACCATGTTTCAAGTTTTGTCACTTTTAGAGAAGCCTCAAACAGCAGCTTTGCCCTTTCTGACATATTTTGATGTTGAAATGAATTTGGTTTTATTTTCATTTTCTTGTCTGTTTGTTTTCCCTCTCAAATGAAGTACATTACAAGCTGAAGCTTGTCATGATGTAAACAATGCCACAGTTTTGCTGCCAAAGAATTTCAAACTTTGGGGGGGAAAAGTCTTAGACATTGTTATTGTCCACATCATTGCAGTCTCAGACACTGGAACATGAGTCATTTACCAATTGATTTGAATCTATTGTTTTTTTCCTAGGGAGAGGTGGGTGGGACAATGAAGATGTGCTCCAAACAAAACCTCATTAATCTCAAATTAGTGCTCAGAAGGTTTATTCCCCCTTTGGCAGGCCACAGCCTTTATTTAGACAGGGAACAATGGTGGTCACGGCACCAAGGCAGTGAGGAAAATGGGCGAATACCAAGCATTCTTTCAGATTGGGTGGCCGCGTTCAGACTCGGTAGCAGGATGCGGGAAACTGGAGATAAAAAGGCATCCATGTACCCTCAGCCCCCACCCTGCTCTTGTGTTTTCCCGCGCTTATTATTGTTTGAATGGTAAATGCACCATTTTCCCTCTCTCTCTCTCTCCCCTTCTCTCTCTCTCTCCCGCTCTCTCTCTCTCTCTCTCTCTCTCTCTCCCTCTCTCTCTCCCTCTCTCTCTCTCTCTCTCTCTCTCTCTCTCTCTCTCTCTCTCTCTCTCTCTCTCTCTC
>JBBJLR010000018.1:14601304-14616306 GCA_037577145.1 Brachypetersius gabonensis
GAGAGAGAGAGAGAGAGAGAGAGAGAGAGAGAGAGAGAGAGGGGGGGGGGGAGAGTGTGAAAGAGAGATAATAATAATGCATGGAGGGACACCAGAATGTTCATGCTTCAGGCCCTCTCTCTTTTGGTCCTTGCCTGCATGCCCCTTTTACCGCCCCTCCACCCTTGTCTGCTCTCCAGCCCCCCCTGGCCCTCCTCCCACTCCCCCAAGCTCCAATTGGCAGTTAGAGTGTGCAGTTATTCTGCACAGCATGGTCTTTCTTGCAAAAGCCTACCTGCTGTTGAAGAATTATGTATGCCATTAAGAAATGAGCATAGCCTTCTTACCACCATATGGCATATACATACTCTATATAAATATGTCTTGTAAGGCTTTTATTACATTGTGAATTTAAACAAATGTTTGCAGCGGAGATTGCCCTATATGAAAGACATTATTTAATCCATATACACAAACATGACCTTGGAGGCATAAAAAGCACTATATTTTAGCTCCCTTTACTACGGGTTTAATCGCATTTACAGCAATGATATTATGACTTAATATGCTTTTTTCCCCCCCTTCCCTTTGTGTGGAGCTTTGTAATCCCCTGATAGCTTTTGACCTTAAAACACCATTTACATCACTGTGGAGATTAACATTTGCAGTTCATATGGTTCAGTATTCAAAAGTGATACAGAGTGAAAGACTTCTCAAGCTTATGGGGTATTTGTCTGCAAACAGAACAGGATTGAGTAATTATGGAATAAGAACACAACAAAAAGCTAAAAACAAAAAAAAACCCCAGTGTTAAATGTACTGTTCACCCGTCACTGTATGATGCTTTGAAAGTTTCTGACTCAGCACCAAAGAGAGCTCTCAAGGCAGATACATGTATGTTGTACATGTTTATATATTTAACATGTGTGTTTGTGAGATCATACAGAATGCAGACCTCTCCTGCTCTACTGTGCAAAGAGAACTGCATCACCTTCAACGGTGGGTCGCTTATGTCCAAAAAGCTGATCTCTCTGTCTGGCTTTATCAGCTTTGAACAGGCGTGGAACTCTTCTCATGAGGGTTAAATTAACCATTAGCTTCACCATACTGCACTGTGGCCACTTCAGGCATCCCCCTGAGTCAATCCAAGATGGAACGAAAGCTCAAATTAAGATGCGGGTCCATTTGCTGTCTGATTTGTTGCCAGATTAGGAACCAGTGCCATCTGCACCCCTGTGAGATCAAAGCTCGGCCGTTATGAATTAAACATGGACGGGGTGTGTGTTGTGTGGAAGCACGTAGAATAGCGTTAAGTGAAAAAAAAGAGCACCTACAGAGGGGCTGGAAACTCTTAGTGTGGTCGGACAGTTGAGCTTATTGAGTCCAGTAAGGATAAAACCGAAGGGAGCAGAAGCCAAACGTCTTCTTCACTGATTATTCAATTTATTTGGATGACCTATCTTGTAGGTATCTACTTTATTATAGGTGTCCGATCAGAGATTAATGCACCATTTGTGTAAGCCATCTTCAAACCCTCATCAAGGCTCACTTTCTGACCACAGAGCTGCTGTGAATATAGAGGTAGTGAACCACTGTGAACCTAACAGTGATGGTGACGTGTGTTAAAATCCCTGCAATGCTGTTTTTGCATGACATACTCTTACCAGTGCCATACTACCATGTCAGTGCCACAGTGAGAATGGTTCACCACCCAAATAATAGCAAGTCAACCTCATGAATTGCCCCTGTACACAAGTTATTTCCCGTAAGGAGGACTATCAGTGTCTTTCTGTCATGCTAAATTGGCTTCAAATGTTCTCATATTCCAATCAACACTGGGTCATTTTTTAGTGTGCTGTTTTCAGTAAGTGCGTGTGAAACATGTGCTAGCATGACTTTAGGTCAGCGGTTTTGCTTGCATGCTTGATTGTGGACAGATGGCAGGTTGCATGAGAAACATCAAGGCACTGTAAGATACAAAGCACACACTCCACCACACAAAACGCAACAAGGGCAGTTCTTTCCTTGGTCACCTGACATGATTACCTGGGAAAAAAAAGGGCTGCTCGTTAGATTTATTTTGCTCTGATGAGCTCCCAGGTGTCAGGAACCTTTTGCTGAACTCCCCAAAGGGTGGACTTTGTCTTAGCAGAGGGCTTACGCTAATCACACAACAAGCTAATAGCCCATAAGAAGCAAGCTGAACACATCCATAAAGACGCCTAATCCTGACCCACTAAGACGAGTCTCAATATAAACAGCTTTGTTTTCCAAAATGTATCCCAGTCCAGGCCTGAGGTAAATGATTTTTTTTCATATTAAATGTTCCTGAGACTAAACTTATAGCAGCTGATGGTCACCTGAATGTAGGTGCAGTTCCCCTGTGAATAATAAAAAGACTTTCATGCTATAACCTATTAGGAGAGGTGAGTGGCTCCTGAATCTCATGAATATATGAAACTGTATCTGCTCATCTTCGCCTCAAGCTGTGGTGAAACTCAAACCGGTGAAGCTGCTTCAGTAAGAATGTAAGAGAGAATGAAGCCTGCACAAAATCGTGTTGTTAGTGTTTGTTGCTGTTGGGATACTGGGCTGATATTCTGATATACTGATTTTGCCAAAGTCCACAATGAAGAGGCAAAGCCCTCTAAATCTGGAGTGCCCTGACCAATCACAGGCCCAGGTGCGTGCTTCTTTTGAGGGGGGTTGATGTGTCAAACTATTAATTATTAATGAAATAATTCTGGTCCATCCTTGGAACTAACGACTCCATCCTTGGAGTCTGAGCTTAAAAGAAGGTCTTCCCTTCATTCTTAGTTTCTCTGTTGTCACTTTTTCTGTTTCCCTTGTTGCTAATCAAGGTCAAACTGCACCCCTTTCCTCTGCACAACACACTACCCATGTAACCTGATAAGTGGAGTTGCATGTTGTTTACAAATAAGATGGCCCAATAGAGGGTTTGGCATAGAGGCAGAAACATCACATGGGTGTGCTTAGTTAGTAAGCCTTTAAACCCCCCGCAGTGAAGGGAACGAGATGAAGTGCATCTGCAAATTCACACACACATACACATATACACACTCTCACACACACACACACACATGCCTGTAAGACCCGACTTGCTGCCAGGGCAGGATCCTACAACACTCATACAAGAGGACAGACAATACAACGTTTCTTATCCAGCACATTACTTCCACTGGGGCAGAGAGTCACACATCTGTATGCAATCCCTGTCTACATTATAACACATTCAGATGTTTTCATTAAATATGTTTTTGGAATGGAAAATGGTATTATATACAATGATGAGCAATTATTTGTTTGTAGCCATTTCTTTTCAAATGATAAGCATTATGGGTATTCATTTTATTATCTATGCTGATATCAAAGCTGATATATTTTCACTTGTTTTTTCATTTCCATGACCCTGAATCACCGATGCCCTTGCCCCACTAAACTGTGCTTTCTTCAATTTTATAACATCTACAGCTCTATTCCTGCTTCTAGCATTCTAGACGTGAATTCATTCTAACGTGTACGCTCACATACACACATGCACACACACACACCAGTCTTCCTGTTCTATCTCTATCTATCTCTCTTTCTTTTTCCTCTCTCTCTCTCTCTCTCTCTCTCTCTCTCTGAACAGCTGGGGCTGCTGCTGGCAAAACGCTGCTGCAGCACAACACTCAGACCGGCTGTCCAGCTCTACTGCAGCACAACAGACCAATGAATAATGAAGCAGCTCAGTGCAGCGTGCCAGGATGCCAGAGATGCTGGTGTCAGCCACTGTGATTGTCAGACTGGGCGTGTGTGGGGGGGATTCTCTGGGCAGCGTTGATGTTGAGGCACTCCTGCACATTTCTGTGAAGGACGTGTTAAAGAGAATGACTAAATGGGTCACATATATTACCCCTAAACTACTAAAGGGAGTTTTTGCAGACATGTTAAAGTTACACTACATTTTCATAGTATGTTATAGTATGAATTATGGAAAACCACATATGCTACTCTAAGATTAACCAATACATTCTTACCAACCAATGTGATCAGAATGTATTTCTTACCTTCAGTAATTAAGTTGCATTATATTAATCGTGTCAAATGGTTTACATTTTCATCATCAACATTCAGCGATTTCAATGGTAGCTGCACGTTTCATAGAGTCAATGGTTCATGATTAGAGACCCTCATTCTGACTGACGTTCAGGTCTTTATCAAGCACTGTCCAGGGTAATGTACTCAAAATGCTGAAGGTGTTACTTTAAAGTCATTTAGAAGATGTATTTAAATGAGAGGATTATAGCATAGCAACAGACAGTGGACATGCAGCTGGACTTCTTACAGCCAGCATTTTTACAGATAAATGCATTAATATCAATTGAAATAAATCCCTTTAGTTACTTTGCCACTTCTATTAACTACACTAAGCAGGCTGAGATGAGCATGCGATGGTTTAGGTTAGGAAATCTCTTCTGAGGAAATAGGTGAGACATAATCTTGTGTTATATGCTACATTAGCCTATTAGTTCTAGTGCAAGATTAAAGAAGCAAACTTCAGACACCATGTTTTGGGTCATCAGAAACATGTTTTGGCTGTAGTTGAGTTAAAGGGAACTTTGAGTTAAAGGGAACATTTGTCAAACTCTCACTGTAACAATGCTGCATTCCTGCCTCGTCTGGGCAATTGTGGAACCTCAACTGTCATTCATGTAGCAGTTGTGGGTATTGTGGCAGATCTGGAAGAGACTGGCACCTGGAACAGGCAGAAGGATTAAAGCATTGCTTATGGAGGATCCTCTCAGGGGCTGTAAATTACTAGAATTGATTAAATTGATTAAATGACTGATCCACATGTCATGTCATCAAGGAAAGGTCATGCCATTTAGAGCCCACCCCCCCTTTTCCTCTTCCTCTTTGGGGTGAAACGTAGGATAATATAGTTGCAGTAAATCAAGATTACATTGTGTTTGTTTGTCATTTTGAGTCATAGCCTAAACGTCTAAATGGATGTTCTCTTTGACAACCAGAAGCATTAGTTAGCCGTATTCATTTACTGATCTGCTATGAAAAATGCTCAATATGTGACAGTCGCCTGGGACTGGTGCCAAACGGATATTGCCAAAGGAGCAAACAGCCCAGCTGGGCTTCGTTCGTTTTCGTAAAACGTTGCGTAAAATGTGAGGAGGGGACAGATGAAAGCCAGGTGGGGTGTGAATTAAGAGGGATGGGCATTAGACACAGAGACTGGGGGGAGAGAAACGTCTGTTAAATGTGATTAGCTTCGGAGGAATATAAACAAGCAGGGTGCATCAATCAACCAGAGCTGGAGTGGAGGAGGAGAACATTTCTCAGGACCATACAGACATAAAAAGCAAGATTCTACATTCAGAAAAGACCAAACATTTGTTTCTGGCCTGCGCAGATTTTAGCATAGGTTGCTTCTCTACTCTTGAAGTATAATAAAATATGTTGAAACTTATTAGGACTAAATAAGGTTAAATCAATTCATGTTCAGTCATTTTAAGCTGTATTTAAGGAACCATGATTTTGAATAAAATTATGTTGTGTCATTTGTCAACCTAAAATATTATTTCCATATATAACACTTTGCATCTCTGGTCCATACGTATGTATTATATGTATTAACATGTTTTTCAGATTTGCATAAATCATTTGCAAATAGAACCAGGCATTTGCAAAGTAGTCCTTCTACAGCAAGTAACAGAGCCATATACTGCAAAGTAGTTCTGCTGCAGCACTTTTTTGTTTAAAGTGTAGACAATTGGAAGAAGGAAAAGAAGAGGAGGAGGGAGAAGAGCAAAAAAGGAATGTGATTTAGGTGTGGGGAGAGAAATGGTCCATGTCTTTGAATGAAAGATGCTAATGGAAATGATGGAGGACAGCACGGCAGAGGAGGAATGGGGGTTGGGGTGCTTCAAAAGTAGAGGGTCAAAGGAGGAGAAATGAGGGGTGGAAGAGAGAGAGAGCGAGCGCTATGATGAGAAATGGGTCTGTGTGTGTATTTAAGAGATTAATGAGCTCAAAAGCATCACTGATAATTAATCTTACAAGACCAGATAATTCATGGACGATTGTGTTCTATTTAGTAACACACTTCACAGGGGAGAACCAGCTCATACATTCTCATTTTTTTTTTCAAATAGAGCTCTGTGCGAAAGACAGAATGAATGTCAGTATTATCACACCAAGTACCATCAGGGCTAAATTCTTTCTCAGTTTATGTCAGTCTGCCCCGGGAGAGGGAAATGCCAATATATTCCATTCCCCAGTGAAGCAGGCAGGCACACGGTGACCATAAAATCCATCTTTGGTGAGCTATGGTTGTCTTCTCTGGGAACACAGTGCAAACTAAGAAGCTGAAATAATTTAAAAAAGGCTACATTTTGATGGAGCAGGATGTACTCGTGATCTCAGACAGTCTTCAAATTCCCACATTGCCTTAAGGGAGAGTCTACAAAAGTACACAAAGAGCCACAGAGAATTTACAGCAAAGGAAAAGAAAATTCAGCCTGCTCTAAATGTATTACTGTTCTGCCTCTTGTGACATTTACAGAACATGGTGTACTTTCTACCCTAGATTGTATAAAGTACATAAAGAAACTGAGATCAATAACCTTTCAGTTTCTCTTTGAAAGACACTGATAAATATTCATAACAAAGTAACATATTTCAAGGCTTGCCCAGGACTGTTACTTTTATTTCATCCACACTAGAACAGAACGATGATTTAAAAATGCTTAAGAAGAAGCATAGAACAGATTTTTTACAGATATCAGAATGCCGTGTAGTTCAGGACTAGGTTCAGTCTGAAAATAGCCACAGAAGTAAAACTGCAATAAGGGCTCAGGAAGCGTGCAGGATCAGGAACACTGTGTTTTCCATATGTGTGTATTCGAGTCAGTGGTTCTTGGGTGAGTCACTGTTCAGCTGTAGCCTGGCACGTCGTTATTTTACCGCAGGCTAAAACACAAGAAAAGCACGAGATTTATTTGAATAACTTACTTTTTTCGATTGTTTTAAATAATTCTTTTATTTTCCCCTGATAGCTGCAGTTGAATAAATAAATATTATCCCACTGAACTGATGATAATTTTACATTTTACAAGAGATGATTGCAAAGAGATCATAAGACATAAATTTCTCGTTCTTAGGATTTCCAATACTGTGATGTTTGATGATGTTTTGGTCTGTAACTATTCTTGTAGCCAAAATGGGGAAAGGGGAAAATGAGGGAAAGGAATTTGCAGCTGAACAAAAAATTCAATAAATCCAATAAATTGTCGCTTTCGGTAAGTAGTCATTTCTCTATATATCATATAACAGACAGCACTGTATAATATTATGCAAAAGTAATCATTAGCAAAAGTTTATGTGACGTATGGGGAGGTTAAATGAGGTGTACAAACACCATAGAATGTTCCAGGAACAGCTCTTATATGACGTGACGTGGTACCAATCCCCTCTACCACCCCCACACACCCACTGAATGTAACACTTCACATAGAGTAAGGAGAAAGCTATCTAATGCTGGTTACTCCCATCAGTGGGTCCTTGGCATTGGATGAACTTGCATAAATAATCCTTCTAATTGTAGCTGCTTCACTATGTTCATCCACCATTGGGACAACTCACTGACCATCACCTCCTTAGTGGCTCTCATATTGCAGCACCTGTCACACTATCCATCTCGTCTCCAAGCCATTAGAAACCTTTCCCCGATCCTTACGGCCACACATGCTGTATTCACATGGTAGCCATTTTGCAGTTTTGTCACATGGAGAATGGAAACAGGGTCACTGAGCACCTATGAGTGAAGAGAAAGTGCCATGTTCCTTGTTCCATTTATGTTCTGAAAGGTTTCCAAGTGGATGGAATTGAATACTAGATCCACAAAACACTTCTGCATAGCTGCAGACTAATTACCAGAAGACCTTATAAAAAAGGTCAATTCACCCATCACCCAGTAATGTTTGCTTTTTTTGTAGTAGCAATCGTTACACTGCAAGTAAAAATCTAATTCATCCAAGAAACTTCAGTGAACAGTCTAGTTTTTTGTCATAATGATTATATACAGACTGTTTTCAGTAATAACAAAATGCAGTTTCTGTATTTTTTGGAAGGACTGACAAGACAGGAGGTGAGCTGGATTTTCTTCTTTATAGCTAAGCAAGCGTGTTAGCCTTTATAAAAATTGTGTTTTTGTGTTGTGTGAATACTGTGCAGTAACTTGATTAATGGCTGCAGTTGCACAGCTGTCATTGTGGAGAAGTGTGAATGAGGAGGGCCAGGGAGAAGATGAGTGCAGGTGCAAGTGTATGGTGAGCTGACACTTCTGGGTAGCAGTGGTGAACCTAAATACTCTGCGACACAGGTACAGGGGACACAAAAACAAAATGTGAAAACACAGGACCTTTCCAGTCCAGAAATCCAGCACATGGGTGTGGTTTTGGACGAGATGAGAGCGAGGACATGACAGTATCCCCTCTTCCAAGCAAAGATCCTGATAGGGGCTGATCCCAGCACTGAGATGACCAGCGGATGCCAACAGCCGGGAGGTGGGAACAGGACAATAATGGAGGACAAAGCAACGTAGAACCAGGGGGCTAAGCAGCCAACAATGAAGGACAAGGAATCTGGCTAAACCCGTGAAGAGGGACGAAGAGACTGGGGAAACCAGTGAAGAAGGAACAGGAGACTGAGGAAACCAGTGAAGAGGGACCAGGAAACTGGGGAAACTAGTGAAGAGGGACCAGGAAGCAGGAGAAACTAGTGAAGAGGGACCAGGAGACTGGGGAGTCCTGTGAAGAGGGACCAGGAGACTGGGGAAACTAGTGAAGAGGGACAACGAAACTGGGGAAACTGGCGAAACTGGCGAAACTGGCGAAGACTGACAACAAAACTTGGGAAACTGGCAAAGAGCGACAAGGAGACTGGGGAAAATGGTAAAGAGGGACCAGGAGATGGGGAGACTAGTGATGCGATACCAGGAGACTGGAAATGAGACAGGGCTCACCTCTTTTGGCACTCGGTAGCACTTTGGGGGGCTAACGTCAGCTGTGCCTTGGTAAGAGGATGGTTCATCTGTCATGGTGAGGGCCAGGGTAGATGAGAGAAGGTGCAAACACATGGTAATTCAGACACGTCCAGCTAGGAGGTGTGAATTAAGAGACACAGGTGCAGGGGATACAGAAATTAAACTAGTTCAGTAATATGCTGATTTAGAACATGGGAGTGGCTTTGGGAAAGACGGACATGACAACAGTTTCACTCCTCCTCTTTCACCCCACATTGCTCAATAGCAGCTTAATAGCATCTTGACACAGAGTCACAACCTTTCACACGGCCAGCAGTGTTCTAGTTAATCTGATAACAGAGTTACAGTGAAATTCCATTCTATTCTGTTCAGTTAAACTATTGATTTTCACTAGGGATTCTGAAGAGGGAGACTTGTGAGATTACACAATAAACACCATGGAATTGTATGTTACCACCTTGTACATGCAGGACAGAAAAATTAAAATGAAATTTTGTGAACACATTTACTGTCCTGTTACTAAGGGATGCAAAAAGCAAAATGACCAGCTTTAGGATTGATTGAGTATATTATGCTGGTAAACTCATCATCACCTCCAAACTGTCTATTTTTGATTAGCATCAGTAAAAAATGTAACCAAAAACATCCAAAGAAACTAAATGAATCTCCAACCTAAAACTGTTAGGTTGTATATGATTTTTGCAACAGCTGCTATGAGAGTAGATGTATTAATTGTTGGAGCATGGATAGATCAATTGCTGTAATCTTCTCTCAGTCAAATGCTAGCAGTGGAGGCCCCATAACTAGGCTTGATTAGCTTAGTTACTAAAAAAAGAGCACAGTGGTGAATGGTCTGCTGAGAAAGCAGCTGGACAAGGAAGCATCCATCATTCCATCCCATCTGTACACTGGAGACATTGGTCTGCTGCAGCTACTGCCGTAGTGTGTGGGTGAAGAGAGCCTTTATTGGCCTTGTCTCCCCATCTCAGTGTGGTTATATCTGATTACCATAAAACAACATGCCCCACATTAATCTACTTCTTTCGGCGACTAACTATGTCCCTATCTTACTGCTTACTTATTTCTTTAAAAAAAATCCTTTTCCTTGACTTCTATATGGCTTATATTGTTCTTCTCTATGGCTTATGTATTGTTAGGTAAGCGTTGGTTAATATTTATTTGACAGTTGTTGTATAGATGCTCCGACTGTACGGTCTCTCGGTTAAATAGTTGACATGGACTGAAACTGTTTTTAGGTAAGAAACAGTTGTGAACTACTTAGTGTCAGCCAAATGCCGTAAATGTAAATGTAAAATGTAAAATGTAGAGGACTAGAGAGTACTGTCATAGTTCTACATTCCTGTATTATTTCAAATTTAAATGAACTGCATACTTAACTGCCTTGGTACAAATTGAATCACATTTACTGTCAGTATAAATCTGTACACTTCAGACACTTCAAGCGTAGATCTAGATTTTTTTGCACGGTAATATAAAAATATATATATACTCACAAATGGCAGTGCTTTGTGCTTTTACTGCCAGCGACTGGGACTTAAGGTTAAGTGCTGTCTTACAGGCTCTGCAAGAGATTTCTTACACAGATATGGCCCTAAGACCATCAAACTGGACCATCAATTTATTTTCAATTATGTGGACGGTTTGAACAACCATATATTCTTTACATTTAATGTTCATTCAGAGTAGGGGATGGAGGGGTGAGGGGATGAAGAGAAAATGACAAAGTGAAGATGGAGTGAGTGTGTGTAACCATGAGGTGAGGCTGCGAGACTCAGCTGCTGTCTGGACTCCTGGTCATCCATCTCTCCGCTGTGGCTGCTGACACATCACTGCATCCAGTCAAGTGGACCCCAGCGTCCTCCAGCAGCCTCTATAGAGCCACATCAACTCAGCTTTACTCTGTGACCTCCAGGGTTATAAGAGCACAGTAAACCATCCCCTCAATCTTCACCCTCTCTCCCTGGGGGAAGATGGAGTGGTCGCGTAGTTTCCACGGTGACGCCTGTGGTCGAGCTTGTAGCCTCTTCGCCTGATTAAGGCACTTACATGGCACAAGCAGCTGCACCGCACTCCAGCATCAACCATCTCACCTCCCCCATCTCTGAATTTCTCGCAGTACAATCGACTCCATAATCCACCACACACACTCCTCCAATCCTGTCAATCCACACTATGGAAGCTCAGAACCTTTTGTAAGGAGAGCAGCAACGAGTGGACCAGGAGAATTCCTCGTCCACTGGTTTGATGCAAAATTGTGCATTAGGGGATTTTTTTACATCGCAATGTTTAGCATGAACTTCTCTTAATGTGAAATTTCTGCAAAGAAAATCTATACAATTTCCCCTTTAACTAAAACATGTGTTGAGCCAAAACAGGTCTAATGTCAGAAGCCTACTTCACGTTGTGGTTTGCATTTTCATAGATAACGGTGACATAAATCTATTTTATATTTAGGGACTGAGCAGCTTAACAGCTCGATGCAATATGAGGTTTGTGTGATAGCGCATGTAATGATCTGGGCTTGTACTTTGCATGATACTAATTTGTAGTTAAAAGCTTTCTCGACATCTACTGTGCAAAAAGCAAACTATGAAAAATTGTGGTGCAAAACAAAAGACGTTAAGTTTAGTAATAACACGTCTTTGCAACTAAATTACACTTAATTTACATAAAAAAGAAGATTTTGTTCTTTACTCTTATATCTCCACTGTGAATATTTTATTCCTTGGTTTATGAAAATTAGCATTTTTAATTGGAAGCAGACTTCTTTATGGTTGATGGACAGTTATCATCTCTCTTGCCTGAGCCCTTTTACCTTGATCCATTGCTGTAGCAGTGCAGCAGCAGAATGAAAGTAGAGCAGTTGTGGTTCATGACTGGTGGTTCGAGGGCAAGGCTCTGTGGGTAAAGATGAGAGAGAGCAAGCAAACCTTTCAGAGGATGCGTGTGTGTCTTATTAAAGACCTTCCTGCTACATCTGTGTGCGTGCTTTACAGGATGCACACTAGTGCGTGTGTGCGTGTGTGTGTGTGTGTGTGTGCCTCAGCAGGCATGGCAGCAAAAGACAGCAGTTTTGTTGGTGCGTAAATACATGTGCTTGCGTGGCTTTCACTGGGTGGCTTAATCCATGCCAGATTTCTTTGAGCCTTTATGCTGGCTGACCCAGAGGAGACAGATTGAGTCCAAGCAAAGGCAGAGGGGCAGAAACTCTCTCCCTCCTTCACGCCTGTCATCCTGCCAGGTGGGGCGTCCCCGTCAGATCCTGGGAGAATGCTAATCGGAGGCGGAGAGCATCCAGTGCAGACATTCCACTATAGATTGTGGAAATTTGGCTCATAGAGTATAGAATCTATTGAAGGTAAGGCAGGGTTTATGCAGTGACATGTGTTCAATACTGCTATATTCGAGTGGCCTGATGTGCCTTACTACTGCCGCAACCTGGGAGTGGGGGCTGGGGTTTATGCAAATTAGGCGTGAGTGTAAAAAACATGAAAGTTGAAAGATTCTCCAAGCATTTGGTATGCTTTCAAATTAAAGCATTACCATATGCCCAAGCCAGGAACTATTAAGGAACTTTGATTAAAAAGTGTCTGCCTACATTTTTGAAACTATTTAAAAGGCAATCTTAGCTTTCTTGGATTTTAGTGATGCAGCCACAATGGCTAATGTCATGCCAGAAATACTTCTCCAAAGAGGGCACAGCAATATGTAGTCTAAAACAGGTTACAAGCACGGAGATCATAGCTGAGAAAATGAGAGTAAATGGAAGAAATACTTGAGAAATACAAACTGCTGTTTTGCGGTTCTTGATTATCACATGATAAATGGGCTGTCTTACATTTCTCTGGAACATACATGTATTTCCTATGAAATTTTGCAACAAACCTCATCAGCGAAGAAGGGTTTTACAAGATGAATGACTGTGGTGATATTTTATGGCAGTGCGTCAGTGTCTTGGAAAACATGTTTTCCTTAGTCGCCAGCTGCAGATGGTATGACCAATAAAAGATAAAACACAATGTAGAAACATTTGTAATATTATATGAAACTGACTAGTCCATGCCAACATGCTGTTATAAGGAAAATGCCTATTTGTATTCTTTGTATTTCTAAGTCACTGTATTTGTTTTCAGAAATAAACTTATATTTTATTCAATATATTATATAATACGTAATATATTATATTGCTCAAATGCCAATTTGAACCATTATGCTGTTTACATATAACATGGGATTTATTTGATTGATAATCAGTAATAATGCAGTCACTAAACTGCATTATTTAAGTTTTAAACTAGCATGCCACTAAACATCTAAATTGCTCTTCTTTTCCTGCTCAGAATGTCTAACAGTCCCCCTGGCAACAGTCCCCACCTGGTCTGTAGCCTCTAGTATCATATCAAAATTATTATCATATCATAATTATCATGATAATCCCCTTAATGATAATATGTATAGACTTCTTCAAACTCATTTTTGATGGCTTAGTGTGTGTGTGTGTGTGTGTGCCACATCCATGACAGCTTTGCTGACATCAAGGATTGATATGACTGGCTTCAAAGGTCTGGTTTGATTGGCAGAGCTCCAAAGTCAAAAGTTAGAAACTTCCCTTATGTTAGAGAATTTCTGGCCTTGGTGGAAAATTAGCATCAGTATATCAGTATAGCAGAAAATGAAAAGGGAGAAGTGTTATAAACACAGGCATTTGACAGATTAGTGCAGGCGTTTGCATGCCACACGGACTATAATATAGTATTTTTCTGGAAATAACCGCTTACAAAAGGTTCTGAATGATTTTAAATCAGCCGAGCGCTGTGTTTGGCTGTCATGCCGCATTCCACAGCATTCTTTCTGACACCACCAACTTCTTTTTCAGTAGCCCAGCAGGTGTTCAAGCTGGAAGAACAGGTGCTTGGACAGCAACATTCTTATCTAGCTCCAGCACATGTCCACATGTGGAGAAAGCCCATTACTGGAGCTACTCGAGTGGCAGCCATCACAACACTGGCAGGAACAATGCAGCCGGGGCTTGTCAATAAGGCCGTCTCTTCATCGGCTCCCCGTGGCTTCATGATGCGGATGTAATTGGACGTGTTTCAGTTCTTGACACCTCTCTCGACAGCTGAGCTCACTGTGCAGGGTGAAACAAAAAAGAAAAGACATCTTGCAACAGAACACACCGTCACTGCTCACATACAAGACCTTCGTGACATGATAATCTCTGTTTTCAGCCTATCATGACATTAGGGCTACAGGCATATTAATCCTCATTTTAATCCTGGTTTGAAACATGCAATTTACAGTGCTGACTCCTGCCCATCCCCCTGCTTGCTCCTCTAATACTCTTCACATGCAACAGCAAAGTGGCAGCTGCATTTTAATATGGAATGTTATATTAAAGCTGTGGTTAAGCAAAAATAATCAAAAAAATTTCCTGTTACTGTAAATGTTGTCAGTCAAGCAAAACATGTGGTTTGATGTCTGATCGTTGCTGTTATCTGCAAAAAATCTGTGACAAACCACAGCTAATACTGCTAGACTTTCACAGATGGGCCCTAAATGTCAACACTTTCAAAAATGAAAAAAAAACAAACAACACTTCTGTGATCATGTAAACTGATTGTGGCCCAATGGGATTCCAGTAATATTCTTGAGCTAAGCTTATAGTGATTCACTTAAACAATTGGGTCTGTTCTTGGTTAACCATGGATAGTTAATGCTTCTTCCAGATATATTATAATATATAAACCTATATATAGCGCAAATTTGTTCAGTGATAATCCCTTATCGAGGGATAAATATATAATATATAATTATGTATATATAATACAATTAATTAAATACATCACTGAAAATGATCCAATTAGGATCTAATATATACTATAGCATTAGATCTATATATATATATATATATATATATATATATATATATATATAGTTA
>JBBJLR010000018.1:14651260-14672704 GCA_037577145.1 Brachypetersius gabonensis
ACACACACACACACACACACACACACACACACACACACACACACACACACACACACACACACACACACAACCTGCACAGTCTTGCATTGAGAGCCAGTGGCCGTGAAACAGGATTGGGGGAGTGAAGTGGCGGGAATTCCGAGAGACTGGGGACTGTGAGAACAAGAGTGAAAACCAAAAAAACCCCTCCCCTCCCAAACTTCTTCCCTACAAACCCACTCTTCTCACCCCTCCTCAGTCCAGCCCTCAAACCCTCCCTAAAGTTTTTAACTTCTCTGCCCTTCACCCCTCAAACACACACACACACACACACACACACACACACACACACACACACACACACCACATGGCTTTTTCAAGCTCGAAGACTTTATACAATTCATACATTCCCAGATTGTGAGATTTCCCACCAAACATCAGATTTAAATATTCAAATGATGCAATCACAGAACTCCTCCAACACAAGAAGAATTATAGAACCTGAAAATACTTTGGTGGCCACACAAGATAACACTTGGCAAAATATGTCTTGACATTAGGTCACACACCACAAAAAACCTGCCAAGGCTATTTGTAGTGCATTGAGACAAAGATAATACCAATGACACAAAATATTGGGACACTGAGACAGGCTTAATTGGTTAATTTAATCAACCCTGGGCAGGGCAGTCAAGTGGGCAGGGCATAGAGAAAAGAGTTTTAACAGGTAAAAAGCCTTTTATCAAGGAAGCAAGTTGGAATGTGAATTCTGATTATTAGAGTAATGATAAATATTGTGAATATTATATATATCTTATATAAACTAACCTATTGGGTTACACCTCCTAATTACTGAATTCAGGTGATTTAAATCACAAGTGTATAAAATCAATTACACCAAGACATTTTGGACAAAGCCATGCTTCCACCTTTGTGACACAGTTTGGGAAGATCCTTTTCTATTCCAGCCTGCCTGTACCCCAGTGCACAAAACAAGCTCCATAAAGACGTGCTTGGGTGAGTTTGGTGTAAAAGAATTTGACTGGCCAACACAGAGCCCTGACCTCCCACCCAACACCTTTGGGATAAACTGGAACAGAGACTGGGAGCCAGGTTTTCTCGTCCAAAACCAGTGTCTGACCTCATATACGCTCTACAGAATGAATGGAGACAAACTCCCACAGAAACTCCAAAATCTTGTGGAAATCCATCAGAGAAGAGTGGAAGCTCCATATCGGCTCCATATTAAAGTCTATGTATTTAAATGCAATGTCATGAAAGTCCCTGCTGGTCAGGCATCAAAGTTCTTTTGTCCCTACAGTTTATCGATAATATAATTGTAGAGTTCAAAGACAGGCAAACGACCAACGAGTTCTATCATGGGTAAGGCCCTTTTATTTTGAAGTGTGGGAAACATGTTGAAATTACTGTCCGTGGTAATCGAGGGCATGATACAGATGCAGCAGATTGAAGGTTAAGTTGGAAAATGCTGGAGTATTGCTTTAAGACTACTACTCTCATAGCTGAGTGCAGTCTGCGAGAGCGTAATTTTCAGCTCTCTAAATGGAAGCAGATTCAATAAAAGACACTTAGAGCTCATCAGCCGGAAGACACAAAGCAAACAGCAGTTGGGTCTATTCTCAGCCTGGCTATGTGCTTCTTGGAAAACCCTGCATAGAGCAATCTCATCGCCATGTTTATTTGATTTAGGATCCCTCTGCCGTTTTTTTAACCATACAGAAAGATCAGGCTGAGAAAAACACATCTGCTTGTAGTTATAATGGGCCTATTGACCAAGGCAGATACATTCAGGTGGACACGGTTATAGGCCTACTTTATCTGTCAAGGCCTGACATAAATGGCAGCGTGCCGTAAATTACATAAATTATGGCCTCAGCAAACACTGAGATATTGTCTTGTCCGTAGAGAGACAGTGTAGAGCTTGGTGATGAAGTGCCGATCAAAAGGAGGCTTGACTACAAGACCCAAGGACGCATGTTTTCATTAAATAATAATAGCTATTGACATAAATAATGGCCACTGACAGTCCTTTTTATTTTTTATTCCTCTCCCTTTCAAATGAATCTGATGACGGTTATTCCAGGAGGCTTTGACATCCATTATTTCTTTTCGTTCGTGAATCTCTCCTCATTCCTCCCTTTGTTCAGCCTCTGGGCTATTGAGATCACAATGCATTAGCGTGCAGCGATCAGGAGAATGTGAAGATAGCCTTTGATGGCCGCTTTCCCTTTGGGTTCCCCCCTCCCCTTCTCCTACTTGGTGTCTCAGTGAACTTGCTGCCTTTGGACAGCACACAAAAGCATCCTAAGGAGATGGAGGTCCAGTTTGCCGCCATGCCACACACAGACACACAGCACACTGACTCAGCAGGAGGCCTGAACCCACCGGCCAAGCTCTTCTCACTTAATTACACTCACCCTGGGCTCACATGACTTGGAAAGGACAAACCTTAATATTTAATGGTACCTATGCATTAAAGTGATCATTTGGATAAAAAAGCACACCATTTGAAGTAACAGCTGTAACCCAAATGTAGTCAATAGGCCATGATGTGTTTGCTGTATGACAATGAATGATACATTGTTAGCTATACAAACTGGCAAAGGTATACAGCATTGAAAACAGCAGGAACAGCCTCCTTGAAGGCTGAATTTTGGCTGCAGATGTCAGACACTGAACATATCTTGGCTGACTCACTATTTCTGAAGTAAGGGAAGGTTTGTGTACATTTGATTTGCCTATTACTTTAAGACTGTAACTCTATTTGTCCATTCAAAGTTTTATTCTGTTTAAATACACCTGCTGCTTTTTCCATTGTTTGAATATTTTACAGTGACTGGACCAACAGAAATGATCCACAATGCGCTCACATTTTTTCAACTTGGATTTCAGAGTTTTCTTACACCGTTTCAGAAAAGTGAGACATTTTGTAGTGATGATATTTCCAACACAAAATATTCTAGGGGAAAACACTATTAAATACAAGAGGTGAGGATAAGATTAAACAGCTCTAGATGACCTAAATACAATAAAAACAGGTTACTTGCTAATTTTAAGCTTTAATGATTTATTTTACCATATTTTTTTGCAACGGTTAACTGCAGTAGTTATGCTAGACCTATGGATGCAATAACATGAACAAGGCTACACACAGCAGGTCCAGTGGTCAAACCCATGGCCAAGTGCTCTCACTCTTCTCCTTTGAAAGCAGATTTTGTGTGCTGAAATGAATACACAGCGGTCAGGGAGGACCCTTCATTGCCTGCTTTAAAAAGACGAGCTTGCAGAACTCTAAACTCTTGTGAAAACTTCCTATTTGGTTTCCTTGGCTCTGACCCCTGGCCCATCCCACCCACAATGCCCTGATGGAACTCTTAATGGGAAAGCAGGCAGGAGCAGGAGGGGTCAGGCATGCTGGTGACATTTCAGCATAGGGATATCAGCCACTGGGGGAGCGGGGTGGGGAGTGGGGGGGGGGGGGGGGGAACATGTTTGAGCTTTGCTCCCCTCTCTTCTTCCCATGGCCTCCATGGACATGGGATTCCACAATGCAACTCCCTCACATGCTTTCAGGAGAAGAGGACCCATCAGAAGTGATTACAGCTGACGAAGGGTTTCCAAAGAGAGCACGGACACAGGATGAAATTGGGGTCACAGAGGGAACCGCATGGAGCAGCCAGCAGGGCCACTAAGTGACAGGGGACCTCCTGTAGATTATTGTAGGACTGAATGCAAGTTCACGATTGAGGGACCTTTACATTATCATGAAATGTGTTTCAAGAAACTGCTGGACAAATTAGCAGGGGATAATAAAGAAGAACGGCAGGGTCAGTGTTTCAGACACAAATCAACTATGAACTGTTTCTAATTGGAATACAACAGCACTATAGACCCCAAGCGCATTAGAAAGAAATCGCAAAGAATAATTATGCTAGAAAAAAAAAATTCAAAAAATCATTATTGTAAGTGTTACAGTGAAAACTGTAGACAACAGAGTCCATTAGTGACTATGTGAGTGAAACAGCCAGTTCTATACATATTAGGGGTGTCGAACAGAACTTGCCTGCTGCATCAGTTAGCTAACATATCTGCTGCCAAAAATCACCTGTATAGTTTCCTAGATTTTGCCTTAGTTCCCATACCTTTACTTATGATGTTTGTCTAAGTTTATGCAGCAAAAGCCACCAACTATTTTATAACCTCCTTATGCTTCACAGTTAAATAGCATGTTTTTGCTACGGCTTCCTTTAGAATATAAATGACCTCTTTTCTCACTGCCTGCTTTATAGTGTGCAGTCCAGGCAGAAGCACTCCTCATGACATCAACATTAATGGACAGGATGAATTGTTTTGTGCTCTATAGGCAATATATATAAATGCATGAATTCAAAGCAGCCTGTTTAAAAGCTTAGTTTCCATATATAGGATATATGTAGTGAGGATTGTATCTTTAACAATGTTTACATACCATGTCAAACTCTAATTTAAAAAATAGACAGATGGGCCCTTTAAAGTGAATGCTCGATACACATTTTAAGAATGTCCAAACAATCAACACGCTAAGATACAAAGTACCCCTTTTATTCACAATGAACAATTTGAAATTCTGCATTCAGCCTATTCACCTTGTGAAGCATGGTGTTGCCACCAATGAGGGGTGCAGGGGTGCTGGGGTGTTGGGACTCAAACCCTCAACCTTTAGATTGCAGGGGCAATGCCCTAAACACTAGGCCTCCCAGCTGCCCCATGCATAGAATCCCAATGATGACAGAATACACCAGTTGCTATGCAATGGATGGTGAAAGCACCAGTTCTAAAACCTTATTAAACTGCAAGGACACACATTCAGAGTTGTCCTGCTGAAACCTTCAACAGAACCAAAGTGTTTATCCCCACAAGCATTGGCAAACAAAATATTTCCGGAACAAGACAAGTGGGCGTGCCAAGAAACCACACATTCATACATTCAAATGACTAACGGTGTTTAAATGAATGCTCTGCTACAATGGACACCAAAAACAAAACCAGCCGCATTAAGGGAAATTACGTAATAAAACAGCGAATGCCTTAAGTGTCTCACTTCCTTCTCAGCATCCCTCTTTTCATGGAGGAACAAGCGGTCACACAGTAGAAGCACCGTGAAAGGCTAATTCAGGGCTTGAACATGGTGCCAGATTCACACGACCTGTCCTGTGTGCTAAAATGAGAAACGATGCAGGACTCACACACTCATGAGTGCCTTCTGTAGACACGCTGAGGTACTGCAGGGCATCAGCAGCATCCCAGCAGAGTCATTTCATGTAGAATTGATCTATATAATAGACTCCCACCCAGCCATCACTTAGGCTGCACATAATTTTAGGTTTTTTTCAACACTGATATTGCAGAGAGCTGTAAAATAAAAGCCAATCACAATTGAAAGCTGTGTACTTTGAGTTCTCTGTAATCTCAGATAAGTGTTTTTGATAAATCAAGGGCATTCATATGTTCCAATAACTCGTTCATCCATTCATTATCTCAGCTGTTTATCCTAACCAGGGTCATGAGGAGGGCTGGAGACAATCCCAATACTCGCAAAAGGCAGAGAAATAGCCTGGACCGGTCACCAACACATCACACACTCATGTGCGCACACATTCACACCTAGGGGCAGTTTAGCATCTCAAATTCACATGTCGCCTCCACTAACTCATTTTCAATCAAATAATGCAGGCCAGACCATAACCCTATCAAATTGTTTGTTTTATATATGTATAAGACATACTTAGTATAGTATAGTACTTCAGAAACATAACCATAGTGCAATATATGGTACACAAAGAAGGAAACAAAATCACATTTCAGCCTTAAACTGAAAGTAGCAGGAGATTGCTGGGATTACTGTAAGAAATTATTTGGACAATAAGCCGAGTTTCTGATTCCATGGGATGAAGACCAAAAGCAAAAATCAAAGCTTTTTGAGTCACGCTTCCACTGTCAGCATTTTTCAATAACCACATGGGTTTCTATCTCTCTCTCATCTCTCACACACACACACACACACACACACACACACACACACACACACACACACACACAGACAGAGACACATTCATGAGAGCTCTCTTTCTCTCTCTTGGTGTCGAGCAGTAAAGCAGGACCCGAAATTCACAGGAGCTGAGTGGCTGCTTGAGCGTTTTAGTGTGCTGATCGATGGTGTTTCAGGCAGAAGCAGAATATCGAATGCTTTTAACAGAATGAAGATGCATGTTGTGCTATTTTGGCATGCACTGAGATATTCACCCAAGCTAACCTGAGCCGGGAGGGAGAAAGCCTGGCCTAAATGTAGAAGCTGGTGGGTGTCGGGGGCTGACAGGAAGCGGCAGTATTGACGCGTCGTGTTCTAGAGAGCAGTGAGTGTATATTTAGCCTCGATTCTGTGTTTTGCAACCCAACAGCACAGGTTGTGGCTGCCAGCCAAGCTCGGCTGTTGCCATGAGAACCATTTACTCCCGTCTGGCTTCAAAGAGGCGAGCTATGGCCTTTTAAAAGCAGGATGAAGGGGCAACACCTTGCATTAAAAAAACCCAGCCACCCATTAAACTCCATCTTTGAAATATTGGCCTCCAGTCCGAACTGGTCCTGGATTTTCTTTTCAATGGCAATCAATCAGTTTATGCAACTTCTCCAGGTCAAGGCCTATGTAAAAAGATGCCGAACGCTTTTGGTTCTCTAAAGATATACAAATGTCAGACTCAGAGGTGTCCAGTGACACTGTTCACAGTTATAGACCGCTGAAGTTATGTCACCATTCTGTAGTCGGCATCATGCCCATATTAGGACATCTGGGTCTAAGCTGGATTTTTCCAATAGAAATACACTATGTGCATAAAAGTATAGGAACACCTGACCAACAGAGACATCAATGACATTGCATTGGTCCCCATTTGCAGCTTCCACTCTGCTTGGAAGCTTTTCCACAAGATTTTGGAATTTGTGCTCATTCATTCTGTATAGCATTCATGAGGTCAGACACTGATGTTGGACGAGAAGGCCTGGTTCACAGTCTCCCTTCCAGTTCATTCCAAAGGGCCAGTCAAGTTCTTCCACACCGAACTCATCCCGCCATGTGTTTATGAAGTTTGCTTTGTGCACTGGGACACAGCCAGGCTGGAATAGAAAACTTTTCCATAAAGTTGGAATGTTGGCCAAAAATATCTTGGTATGCTAAATCATTAAGATTAAGCCCTTTACTGGATGTAAGGGGTATGGCCCAAACCTTGAAAAACAGGTGTGTCCCAATAATTGTGTCCATATAGTGTATTGCAAGGCATTACTATTACACCCCGTTGTAAACAAAACCTGATGCTTTGTCATGCAGACATTTTGCCTCTGATTGGAGCCAGATCCTCTGAATGTTTAGGTCATTAATGAAACAAAATAAGGTTATTGCTACATGAAAATTGGAAAAAGACATTAAAAGAAAAATACATGAGTGAAACAGCTAAAAAGAGTAATAGAAATACATTAAACAAACCAGAAAGACATTTTTCAAACGAGAAAAGATGTATCAGGTTTAGCTAAACACAGTTTCCATTTCAGCCTCAGGGCAGTTAAACTAACACACATTACAAAATGCCATAAAAAAACTACAATCACACAGCACCATATCAGACACATTATTTACAAATCTAAACATATAGCCAAGCCTCATGCCCCTCTCTCCCACCACCCACAAACACATATGTTCACTCATCATCACATTCATCATAAGAAAATGACAGGCCAACATAATCTAATTAATGCACACATGAATAGTCACTTAAAAAAATACATGTATTTTCAGAAAGGCATGAAGCACTTTCCATTGTTCAATGTTTTAGAGCAGCAGTTAAGACGCTTTGGCAGTAGAGCTTGACAACATGGTGATACTAATAATATGATCAATTACATCACAGTACATGCCATGGATATTGTAGCAGTTAGGATACAGACAGCATAATTAAATCTTTTGGTGTGGAATGGGAGCTTTAGATGTTTTAGGTTTGCATGATTTTTGTGTACCACTGCACTGATCTGATTTCCTACAGCAGGCATGCATGTCTCCTAAAATGGGCATGATGCATGTCTACAGAATGATGCATGACTTCAGAGGTCCCATGAACAACTTCAGAGCAAAGGCTGTTACACAGTCATGCCTTATGTGTAACCATGTTAGGACAATGTTGTAATAGTATACTGTCAAAGAGCTATGTTTCACACTCCATGGTTTGCAACCCCAGTGTTGAGAGACACTGCACAGTGATTTGGTGATTTTCTTGCTTTGCCACACCTGATTAAGATCATGAAGGGTTTGACAACAAGCCAGTGACTTGAATTATGTCTGTTAAAGCAAAGGAAGCACTCAAGTATTCAGGACATGCAGGCAAGACCGGATTAAGACTGAGGAGGGGACCCCTAACCAGAAAAAGAGACGGGATCCCTAACCAGAAAAAGCACAGCCTGAAGTAGATGATGTCAACAGCTGCATAGCTTTTGATAAGGCAAACTGCTGACCTTTAGAAGAAAGGGAGCGATCATCACAAGGTGGCTGACAGCGGCAGGAGCAGGAGGAGCAGGCTTCGCCACAGGCATACGCTCATGTGCATGCAGTTCTCAGAAGTGTCCAGATCTATTAGTCCTATGAACATAAAACTGAATTAAATATATTCTCATTAATACACTATATGGACATAAGGGGTTGAGCTAAACCCCTTACTTCCAGTGAATGGCAATCGTAATGCTTCACTATACCAAGACAATTTGAACAACACCATGCTTCCAACTTTTTGGACACAGTTTAGTGAAGAACCAGCATGACTGTGTAACAGTTCACAAAGCAAGCTCCATAATGACATGGCTGGATGAGTTCAGTGTGAAAGAACTTAACTGGCCACACAGAGCCCTGACTTCAAACCCATCCAACACCACTGGGATGAATTGGTATGGAGATTGTGAGCCAGGCCTCGTCTAACATCAGTGCCTGACCACGTAAATGTTCTACACAATGAATTGGAAGATGTATGTGAAAGACAAGAGGACCTATAAATGGAAAACACCGGACAGAAAAATGATCTCTTTGACACCCATCTGATGCAGTTTGCAGTAGCATAATCAGAACTAAACTGCTTGTCTAATCACTTTCAGTATAGCTTGTTTCACAAGCCAAGCTTATTGCTTGCAGTTTTCTACAACAGACCTGACATTTATAGACTGGTGTGTGGATAGGTTGCTTTATATTGCCCTCTGCTGGCAGTTGCTTCTGCAAATCATCACCATGTTATCTCTCAGGTCTAACTGAAGCTCGTTTGGTTCAGTCAGTTTTTAATGATTTTGTCATTTTAAAATAATGAGGAGACAGTTACACACTAAAGTACAGTTATAACACAAGAGCTGAGTGTGCGCTACCCTCTCCTCTGGCCAGCATGACCTTCCGGTTGTTTTCCATCCAGCGTTATGTATAGTGCCTGGTGAGGCTCTCTATTGTTTGTGAAGTGTGCGTGGAAGTGGTGTATTAGAGGAAGCAGGTAGGGCTTTTCCAGTAAAGAGAGATGTGTGAACTTCTTCTTTCTCATGAAGAGTAACCCTCAAATTTCACTTTCCTGACAAAGGATACGCCTTTCACTGAGTGGATTTCCTGTTTTCAAAATGTTTCGCATCACATGATGCACCAAAGAGGGCTCTGGTGTGAAACAGAGGGGCCAATAGTTGGGGAGTGTCTGGCGGTTATTAGCAGAACGACCTTGAATTATAAAAGCTGTTTATTTCAGAGGACACATGTGCATAATACTGCCTCCATGAGGGCCTAGGACTCCATAAGGGCTCTCTGGTTCATATTGTTCATTAATGAGATGTTTGCATGTTACAAATATGTTTAAAATTACACCTCTCCCTCGGCACTAGAAATGGGAAAACTTGTCACCAGAGACGGCTAGTTTAAGTATGCTAGCAGTGTTAGGAACTCCCTCTCTTTCAAAGAACAAATGACTTTAAAATAAAGACTACATTTTGGCATACAAATGATTTTATTTGCTAAAATTTAGATTTAGCCTAAAAGAAAATATTCCTTATGTAGGTAACTAGATCATTCTAATGTCAGTTGTATTTGGACTTAGATTAGCATTGTCACAACTAGCAAGGCAATCAAAAAGAGTGGGCAGTTCCAGACTTCTAGGCCATCTCTACAATGATATGGTGAATTATTAGCATACATATCACAATACATGGAAACCTCTAAATTGTTGTAAGTAATGTTAAAAACAACTTTTCAGCTATTCAAATATGATAGCATGTTTGTTTAATTTTTACCATGCTTAGTATCTTATTAGTTTAGTCAGAAATACAAGTCTTATTTAATGAGGAAAAGTATAAAAACACTGCTGTAATCAACACTCTCCTCTTGCAATGTGACCAGTTGGATGGTAAACATTATTATTGCCATTTTGTTTAAGAGTGAACAAGAGATTTGTTTTCTATGAATTATTTACATTCTGTTAAAACACTGCATCATTTCTCTTATTTTGATATTTTGTCATTTCCTTTAAAATTATGCTTTAAAAAAAAAAAATTTTGTGGGGATAATTAGGAGAAATATTGTCAGGAATTCTTAACATCTAAGGCAAAGCTGTTCAGTTCAATACTGGGACCTATTAAAAAGTCAAACCTGAGAAACTGAATATTTTTGCAGTGGTCTGAACTGAATAAGCCGTGTGTTAATGAGTATTTGATTATACATACAGTTGTTTTCATTTTGCACCTTTAAATTAGTTACACATTCTTGACTAGGGCTGTGGGGGTGCTGGGGCCTGTCTAGGGGGTCAAGGGGTGACGGGTGGATAACCATCCTGGGCAGGTTGTCAGTCAATTGCAATGTAGCTTGAATGATGTGCATGTCTTAGAATCGACAGAAAAGATTTCCAGTCCATTGTAACTGAATTTAAATAATTTGCACGTCTTTGGAGTGTTGGTTGCCCTGGCTGTGATTTGGACTCAGGATTCTCTTGTTATGAAGGCAGGGCTGCCCACTGCTCCACTATATTGCCTCCACCTTTAAGTTCCTAAATAAAATATCGCTTTTGTTAATAACAAATGAAGTATAATAATAATAAAGAAAATAATGATTAAATAAGAATTAGAAGACAAACCTCACCGGTCTCACATCAATGGGAAGTTGCCATATATTTCCCAACTCCATTTTTTCTCAAGGTTGCCAAATCAAACTGTCAAAACTTAAAGTACTCGAAGTACTTTTGAGAACGGAAGAGAACCTGCTGAGCATCTAGATGACGCACAGCTCCACTTTCTTCACCATAAAAGAAAATGTGTGAACCTACTACTACTGCATGCCTGGAAGTCTCTAAAGAAGATTTCATAATCAGACCATCACACAGATTCAAACAGCTCATTGCAGGATGTCATCAAAAACTGCAGCTCAGTTGAGAACCACTACTGAAGCATAAACCACAAGCTTACGCAAAAACACCATTGTGTGGACTTTTCTAAATTTCTGCATAATGAAATGTACTGACCCAGGTTTCTTTACAGTGGCGATGATGGGAACCGGGTCTTACAATGTCAAAAAACAAATATTGCTGTTTTAAATATATACAAAAAAACATGTTCCTGTCACCACCTCTGCAAAAATTCTGACTCAATAAGAATGTGTTTTACATCAAATCCCTGTGAAACGATCTGTGAAAATAATTAACCAAATCAAAGGCTTAAAGCTGGAACCTTAGTGCTTCTACACTGCAAACACGTATTCTGCGTTCTGTTTACAGTTATATATCAAGGTATCACAGGTTTAGGTACTCATGCCCTGTATTCTTTGTTTTGTTTCTGAAAGTTTTTTTTTTAAAAAAAACAAAAAAAAAACCAAAACCTCATTATCAGGTCGTACCAGTAGATGTCACTATACAACTACTTTGACAGAGCTCCTGCTAAAATTCTCTCTCGCTCATATCACATTTAAACAATTTTTACAACACTTTTTTAAACAGTGACAAATACACCAGAATATATAGTTTCATAACATTTATAGCTGTATGCTAGTGCGCATTGTTAGTTTCTAGAACCTTTAATTAAAACTCACTCCTTAAAAAAACGAAAAAGAGCGTAGATGAATCAATCTATTGTGTGGAAGTGAAAAAAAAATTATTTTTTTTAAATGATATTCACATTTTAGTGATCTTCCTCTATATTTGATCTCCATTTTTAAAATATAAGACATATGATGTATTTTCTTGTCATTTTATTGTCAATATTGTACAGACCTATGCATGAAAATAAAGAATATGGAATCTTGAAACATGAGGTCAGGGAATAAAGTACAATAAGAGTAAAGTGGTCCCTTATAGTCACGTCTGAACACACTACTGCACACAGTATGAACAATGGAAAATACTTTGCTCAGGGGTACCTCAGTGGTGCCACCAGCAGTGTTGGTATTCAAGCCCATGGCCCATTCAAGCCCATTGAATGAAAAGCAATTCATCTGAAACCAGTGTTCATTATAGTATCTGTCCAGAACCATCAGGGCCTCCTCCCTTCAAGGCAACCCTCCGGTTTTATGTTGGATTTAGATAAGAGGACTGGAAGGGCCTCGACAGCAGCTTAGTTCTGTCATCACCTTTGTGTCGATTTGGTGTCTTTTTGGACCATTGCTGGTCTGGAAAATAGGGCCTTTGTAGAACAGCTGAAAAACAGCCAAAAAAAACTTGATTGTTACCATGCAGCTCTTTTCCATTTCTGGTGTATTCACAAATCTCAAATAATTGTTTCTAAAAGTACTTAGCCCAAAAATGCACCCAAGTCATATTGCACATAAGAGAAATTACCATGGTGTACTGGATGTGTGTGTTTGTTTGTGTTTGTTGTGGAGTCTGAGCAGTTGGAAGGAAAGACCTGTGGAATCTCTCCGTTCCACATCGTGGGTGCTGCAGCCTGCCACTGAAGGAGCTGCTCAGTGCTGCCAGAGTCTTCTGCATGGGCTGGGAGATGTTGTTCAACACGGATGTCGGCATACCCACCATTCTCCTGTCAAGCACCACCTCCACTGGGTCCAGAGGGCATCCTAGAACAGAGCTGGCCCTCCGGATCAGCCTGTTCAGTCTCTTTCTGTTCCTAGCAGACCACATCGTAAAAGATGGCTGAGGCCACCACAGAGTCATAAAAGGCCTTCAGGAGCGTCCGCTGTGCTCCAGAAAACCTGAGCAGGTACAGGTACTCTCTACAAAAAAGGGCTCTCTGCCCTTTTTTGTAGAGAGCGTTTGAGTTGTGAGTCCACTCCAGCTTATTGTTCAGATGAACACCAAGGTTCCTGTAGCTCTCCACTGTCTCAATGTTCAAACCCTGGATGTTCAGCAGTTGCAGTGGAGGATGTTTGTGCCTGCAGAAGTCTACCACCAGCTCTTTGGTTTCTAAACTGTTTAAAATATAAAATAAAGTATAAAATAAAAAAGGTTGCATTTCATCAAAATCTTTAGGGTGATATTTTTGTTCAGAGTTTTATTTTTTTAGACAATGTAATCAATCATTAATTAATTCATTAATTCATTCATTCATTCATTCATTCATTTTCCGGACTGCTTAATACTTACTAGGGTTGCGGGTACCCAGACCCCATCCTGAGGTTAATAGGCGCGAGGCAGGGACTCCCAATTTACTTAAAGTAAAGAGTTATTTCATTTTTAAAATAATATATTTTCCATGACATTTTATGCTCAGCTTTAATAATAGTGTAAATAATTATAATCTTAACTATACATTTAGAAGAGAAGTGACAAATTAATTACATTAAACCCTCTATAAAACTTCAATTACAGCTCAGTGTGTGGTCATATAAGGCCATTTTAAACTCACGTAAGCTGTAACTGGATATATGGCATGTTCTGTCTTTGATTTCAGAACAATTTCCCCGCTGTCATCCTGACCTTAATAAATAGATGGAGTGGATGGAGGCCTTACAGCAAAGAATAAACCCTCCTGCTTTAACAATGTGAGCTGTCCTTTTGTTCTCAGCACGTCAACATCCCATTTTTCACAGCGCTGACACTTTGCTACAGTCGGTGTAGTGATCCTCAGCCTCTTCACTATAAATACTCATGACAATTGGGCCCACAGATCCAATAGCACTGTTGCCCCCTTTCCCCATCCATACTGTTCAGTCAAATCATGCTTGGTCAGAAAGTTGAAACATTGTTTTCAATTCACAAAAAAAACCCTCAAATATTGAAATTAAAAACATGAAATAACTGGTATAACATCTTTGGAAAATGTATGTCATCTGTAAATTCCTTGCATATACTCCCCACCCCGTTAAATATAACTGTGTACATCTGTGTACTTTATTTTATAATTTTACAATTTTTTACAATTTTTTTTTATTGTGTAAGCAGTATTTTAGTTGTAGGGGGGGACTGGTGGTGTTTCAGAATATAATAAAGAAAAAGGTATAATGACCAGGTATAACAAAGAAAAAGTTTACTGAATGTTTATTTTGTAGAACAGAATCAGAATCAGAATCATTTATTGATCCTGGAGGAAATGGCTTATGTTACAACGGTGAAGACACACAGAGACACAAAGACACAAACAATAGAAATTCAAAATAAATGTATACTAAATCTGTAGAAAAAAAACTCAATATGAAATACACTTTGCTATAAACCAATACTGCATATAAAAATACTAAAGATAAGTAACTCATGATTAAGTAAGTTCTAATGACACAGATGATTAATGAGGTGTACATTATTGCACTTAGTAGATCAGTAATATATAAGTAATATTAGAGATATTGGTAGAGATATTGCACATGTAAGATATTTGCACATAATGAAGTTCATGCCCTAAGCGAACAAAACTAACACAAACTTCCCAACTAACATAAAAAACAAACAAAATGTCTTTCATGCCTTCTCTGTACATTCTAAAATGCCCTGATGGAACATTTACTTTAGCTCTGGCAGAATCTTAGTTTGTTAGCAGTCCTGAATTTAAGTCAAGGGGTACAAATGTGAGTTGTGTGTTTTCTTTGTGCACATCATTCTGGATAAGAGTGTCTGCCAAATGCTGTAAATGTGAATGCAAATGTATAGTGAACACACTCAGCCTGAAAACAATATATATATACCTTTCTAGGGAAGCAGGATCCAGATCCAGCACAGATTTTACTGGGTGATGGACCTTTGTTCATATATTAAATGCACTCACAAAGGACATATGTGGAGAAAAATCTAAATAAAATGTAATCATTAATTAAAATACATGTCTGGCTCAAAGACCCTCCCTGATGCCCCATTTCCTCAGAACACATATCACAGTACAGAGGAAAACTATCTCTGACTCATGTTGACTTTAAGGCATGGCTGATCAGCCTAACCTTAGGCTAGAACAGTCACTGTAAATGCTCAGCTTTCTCAAGAAGAGGGCGAACCTGTGTCAAATAAACAGTGTCTCTCTGCAAAATGACTGAAATCTGGATCTGCTGGAGTGAATGAGATCCTCTGGGTTCCATAGAGTTAGCTGTCAGGTTTGAGGAGCTGTGAATACTGGCATGTCATGCTGTTCTCTGAAAAAACACACTCAACGCCACACTGCTGTAAGACAACACCCGGCTACCATGTGACCTGTTGACCAAACACTCTGTGTTCTAACAGCAGCCAGTAGGGTCAGGGTGGGGAGGGGGCCTCTAATTTGTGCATAGCGTTTGTGTGCAAGGGGGGCAGTGTGTATAATATTCTGAGTACATGTGCACATTTCCTGTATTCTTGTCGTGTAGCAGCCTGTAGGGAGCCTTCCGTATTATCCTGTTACAGCATAGCTGGCATTCTCCCTCTGCACTTTCTGATTTCTCTGTCGAACACCCATGCGCGCAAACAAATGCCTCACAATGTCATGTAGACTAGCCATCAGCAGAATGCCCTGTCGTTATCCCCCACCCCGACCTCCACCTCCCCCTCGCCTTGAACATAGACTTGTAGGGTTGGATTGCATGTTGGAATCAATACAGTGATGATAATCGAGTGTGGATTCCAGTCCCTGACTTACACAAGCCCGTTTGAATCCAGTGTCATCCAGGATTCATTTGGCAAGGTGGCAAAATAAATTACCATGGGGGTGCAATGTCTCTCACAGTCACTGTCTGTAGGTCAGAGACATCTGCTCAATAGAGGAAATAAGATAAAAAAAAAAGGAACAAAAAAAAATACTAACTATTAAGTAAATACAAATAATTGTCCTAGAAAGTCAAAGCATCCAGTTTTCAACACACACAAAAAAAAAGAATATGAATGGGAGATTGCTTTTCATTTGAAATCTGGTGTAACCTCTTTTACTGGAAAAGACATTCATAAATTCTTTAGAGGTACACAAAACCTTTATCAAATGGAACTTGATCTACCTTTTTGTTAATTTAGTGTTCGATTTTTACCCCCATAAGACTTAAAAGGACCCCCTATAATGAGTGTCAGAATTTATTGACAAAAACTGTTAATTGTCTTCATTGTTGTCTATATACTCGTAATAAAAACATTCTATACAAATAATAATGGTGAAAAAGAAACTACTTTTTAAACAAAACACTAGGTAGTCCCAGTGTACTGAGCTACAGCAGGATTAGTGTTCCAAACTAATGCTAGGACAGACATGTGGAGGAAGTATTCCGAGAGGTGAAACAATGCAAACTCTTTATAATAATACTGTCATTTTTATCCATAACATCTAATGCAATGTGTATCTGCTGTCAGGTGTTTTTCAAGGTTAAATGTATTCATTCTCAAAAAAATATATTGCAAGTCAAAATGCAATGTTTTTGCTTATATTATATATATTATATTATTGCATATATTTTTTTAAATTATAAACACTCTCCATACAGACAGAAAAGAAAGGGATTTTCCAAATATTACTAAATTGCACAAAATTTTATTTCTCTATGTCCTAAATTCAGTACACTGAAACTGGACATCTCTTTTTTTTCAGCACAGAGGCCTAAAATAAAATTTAAATACACAGCTGATACTATGGAGGACAAAAAAGTGTGATTTCTTGACATAGTTTGTTGATTAGTTAATTTGGCATAGATCTCATGGAATGACTCCACATTTCTCAGCTACATGAGCACTCTGGAAGTGTTCCAGCTGGCACACTAATATATATAATAAAGCACAGTCATAGACTTTTGGCTTATGTAATTGTTTGATGCAGTCCTAAAAATATTTACTTTTAATTATTTTTATCCACTGTTGTAATAATGCTCATTTCTGCTGGTGCTCTAATGAGATATTCTGTTGTGCAGACTCTGAGCTGTGTGACTGTCAGCTCATTTTCATTCCCATTAGCTTTAATGGACACCGCAAAATAGGTGTTATTTTGTTATTAGCCCCATTTGACCATAAGTTTTGCTGCATTTTATGCTGCGTTATATCTTCGCCAATATGAAGTGTTATATTAAGTTCGCAATGAGTTTGGCTTGTTGTACTTTTATTCACTCACATTAAGTTTAGATGATCGTGCATTTTCTAAGCTTGAAGCCCTTTTATGCCTCCAATAGACTCACTCACATCCCTGTGTATATCTAGATTCTGTGCTTCTTTGGGCTTTGTCAGGCCTTGAATGTGAATTTATTTTGCTTTGAGTTCTATTAATGCAAAAAAACCCAAAACATTTTCATCTCTACAATTTGAGAGGCTTGCCATAAATGACAGTCACCCCCGCACACTGGACCCCTTGCAGTTTGCATATTACACCAACTGTTCAACAGACGACTCTTATGCATGAATGCTGTCTATAGAAGTTCAGCATTCAAAACAACCAATCCTCAGCATGTGATAGGAAAGCTAAAAACTTCTGGGGCTGAACACCTACCTCTGCACCTCCCACTTGACTGAGAGACTTCAGTCAGTCAGGATAGAGAGCAACATCTCTAGCACAACCACGTTGAGTACAGGACCCCCCTGGGCTGTGTGCTCAGCTCTCTACTCTCTACTCAGCTCTCTCTAAGACTGCGCAGCAATGCACAGCTTAAACCACATCATCAGGTTCACTGAGGACATGATGGGTTTGATCAGTGAGAATGACCAGGTGATGTACTGAGAAAAAGTGTAACTAACAGACTGGTGAAGAACCAACAGCCTGTCTCTGAAGGTGGGCAAAGCAAAACAGATGGTTATGGGCAGATAGTTATATCACTTTCAGCTGAACATCAACAGATGCTCAGTGGAGATTTGTCCGGAAACACCAGCTCCACTGTGAAGAAAGTCCAGAAGTGTCCACTTCCTACAGATGATCTATAGACAGCATTCTCTACATCATGGCTTGGTACAGGAATTGTTCTGTGTATGATCACAAGACACTACAGATGATTATCCGGGTCTCTCTCTCCTCTGTCACTGACATTTACACCACATGTTGCATCCGCAAAGTCAACACTCTCTTTCTCACTTTTCACTCTGTACTTGTGAGGTCTTCTGTTTTTTTTTTATTTTTTGTGTTGCTCCATAGTCCTGGTGCAGTCTTCTTGTGTAGTCTTCTTGTTTCCCTGTGTTTATAGCTAAAATGATGAAGTGTATATAGCATAAACCTACCTGACTTGAAAGATGACAAGTAGCATGACAAATATTGGATGGTGCATGTTTCAGTTAAGCAAATTCATGCATTCAAGCCCAATCTCTTTGCTGCGTTCCACATGTCTCCATAAAACGACCTATTTCAGCAGTGAATTACAGGTTTTAAGGATCCATTTCACTCCCTTGGGCCAGTCGTGGCATTTTGTTGATGAGACAGCTCCAAACATTTGGCTTGTTTTAGCAACAGGAACATCTGTGGTCATCACCAATGATCGATACAACAAAAAGATGAATCATGTCAGTCACTTTCTCACCTCCAGCACAGCAGTTGGTGCAGCTGAAGCCGGGCAGCAGTAAAGGCTTGCCAAGATGGTAATTAGGTCGTAAGAATGGCACAGTCAATCCTCTGCCGACTGCAAAGTGTCAAAATGTGAGCTATACAGGGACATGCTGACCCTTTGCTGCAACGGAGGGTGTCTCTCTCTCTCTCTCTCTTTCTCTCTCTCACGCACACACACACACACGCGCACACACACACGCACACACACACACACACACACACACACACACACACACACACACACACACACACACACACACACACACAGAGCCAGCAAACAAGCCACCATGGCTGTTTACAGCAGCAAGTTGACAAGATAATGTTTTATTCTCACAGCGATTCTCCACCAGACTACTCCAGGAAATCCAGACTGTTGCTGTTTAGGCCTATTAATCATATTAATCATATTCATATTGATGCTAGGCAATGATTTTAAATGGTGATTAATTATTTCCTATATATGCAAAATTCATTATTAATTTCAATAATAGTGTACTGCGCACTTCTATTTTAAAGTACTGCTGTATGAACAAAAGTGCAATAACATTTGGTTTAAACTCTAAACTAATCAGGATCTTTTTAACAGCAGAGTTCTCTTTTACACAGTCCCACAGTTACAGTTCAGATATTTCTGTAAACCTCTACTTAAACATTAATGTAATCAAATCTAATATTAAACCAGAGCTCTTCACTGCTGCAGGACGTTCAGTGTTTATCTGGCTTATTATAGAGAAACAAGTTCCTCAACAACAGTGAGTGAGTGTGAGTGAGTGTGCGGGCGAGAGGGTGTGCGTGAGGGTGTGCGGGAGGGTGCATGCGAGCTTGGAGTGTGTGTGTGCGTGAGGGTGTGCGGGAGGGTGCATGCGAGCGCGTGTGTGTGTGCGTGAGATGTTCTTCCCTTTCAGTAAAGTGTGTGAGACTCAGGTGGAGATGACCTGCTGGTCAGAAGCTCCAGTGGGAGAACATGCCGACTTCAAAGCCAAAGGGGAATACAAAGAACCTCTGAATTATACAGAAATATTTAAAAGGTTCTAATTGTTTTGACTCTAGCGGTTTTCACTAGCAGTCCCAGCTTTTTGGCCCTTATTCTGTACCCTCTGTTCCGACTCCAGTCTCTAAACCGTGTGTAAAGTCCCCGTTTGGACCTTTAGGACCACTCTGTACCTTTGCGGGTACATTTACGTCAGTTGGACCAGTTCTGCATGAGCTTTATTCAGGGAGCAGCTCTCCCAGGGACAGCGTATCCGTTAGGCCTGAACCTGAGGGACATGAGCACGCAAACATACACACACACAAACGGTCAGTAGAAATGTATGCTAATATAATTTTTATTTGAGGTTCCACATGTCCTAGCAGACTGAACCATATGTTCATTCATCCATTCGTTCTCCTCTGGAGGGGTTTGGAACCTTTCCCAGGTGCCCAGATGTTGATAAGTCTAGTCTGGTTGTGATTGTGATTGTTGTTGTGGTTGTTGTTGTTGTTCTTGTTGTTGTTGTTGTTGTTGTTGTTGTTGTTGTTGTTGTTGTTGTTATGGTGGTGGTTGTTGTTGTTGTTGTTGTTATGGTGGTGGTTGTTGTTGTGGTTGTTGTCGTGGTGGTGGTTGTTGTGGTGGTGGTGGTGGTAGTGGTTGGGGTGGTGGTGGTGGTGGTGGTGGTGGTGGTAGTGGTTGGGGTGGTGGTGGTGGTGGTGGTGGTGGTTGTGGTGGTGGTGGTGGTGGTTGTTGTTGTGGTGGTGGTTGTTGTTGTTGTGGTGGTTGGGGTGGTGGTGGTGGTGGTGGTTGTGGTTGTTGTGGTGGTAGTGGTTGGGGTGGTGGTGGTTGTTGTGGTGGTGGTTGTTGTTGTGGTGGTGGTGGTGGTTGTTGTGGTGGTGGTTTTTGTAATGGTGGTGGTGGTTGGGGTGGTGGTGGTGGTTGTGGTGGTGGTTACTATTGTTGTTGTGGTGGTGGTGGTGGTTGTTGTGGTGGTGGTTGTTGTTGTGGTTGTTGTGGTGGTGGTGGTTGTTGTGGTGGTGGTGGCGGTTGTTGTGGTGGCTGTTGTTGTGGTGGTTGTTGTTGTTGTGGTTGTTGTGGTGGTTGTTGTGGTGGTGGTGGTGGTTGTGGTGGTTGTTGTTGTGGTTGTGGTGGTGCTGGTTGTGGTGGTGGTGGTTGTGGTGGTGGTGGTTGTGGTTGTTGTGGTGGTAGTGGTTGGGGTGGTGGTGGTTGTTGTTGTTGTTGTGGTTGTGGTGGTGGTGGTGGTGGTTGTTGTGGTTGTGGTGGTGGTTGTTGTGGTTGTTGTGGTGGTGGTGGTGGTTGTTGTTGTGGTTGTTGTGGTGGTGGTTGTTGTGGTTGTTCTGGTGGTGGTGGTGGTGGTGGTGGTGGGGGTTGTGGTGGTGGGGGTGGTGGTGGTGGTGGTTGTGGTGGTTGTTGTGGTGGTGGTTGTTGTTGTGGTGGTGGTGGTTGTTTATCCAAAGCGACTTCCATTCTCTAACTACAGGGGACAGTCTCCCTGGAGCAACTTGGGTTTAAGGGTCTTGCTC
>JBBJLR010000018.1:14682685-14693647 GCA_037577145.1 Brachypetersius gabonensis
TATCAGACAGGTTTAATTGATTTCATGCCAGCCCCAATAAAAAAAGTGTTCCTTTAATTTTTGTGAGCAGTGTATATGAGGCAGAAGTAGTCCAGGACCAGGACTGATGACCATGAGTCTAAAATATCACCACAATCACTAAACTACAAGCAAAACATCCAGTGGCAACTTGTGAAAATTAGAGTTGTGGATTTCGATTTGTTCTCTTAAACCTTATTAAAGTCATTAGTGCACCAAACCACAGAGTGCAGGAGCAAAATGCAGCTTTCAGCACAAAGCAGGGCTAGAAAATTAAAGTTATTTCTATTCGTCATGATCATTCTTTTTCCACCTAATCGGGGAACCTGTAGCAGACTGCGCTGCCCCATAATTGTAATTACTTTGATAATAAGTCCAATTTCATTGCGAGCTACTACAGGGTGCACTTTAGAACTCTAAATGCCTCTGCAGCACTGACTATGGCCTCCCTGCAGCGGATGCTTCACCAGTATTAACCCATCAATCAGCAGGCGCTCCATTGTAAAGAAGTGCTGATGGGGATGTCACATTAACGACACTATTTTCACTGTAGAGACAAGAGATCCAGGCCGTGGACCACAGGCCTAGCAATGATTAACATCCACACAGGTTGGGCTGGCGTTAAAAATGTATGCGTCAAATGGCTGATCGCCGCTGTGCCGCAGCAACAGAGAGGTTTTAATCCAAGGCTGGGGGTAGTGCAGGGTTTTGGGACAGCAGTAATGTAATTAAATAAAGAGTTTGGAAAAAAGTCTAATTTGCACAGTTTTGCCTTATCCTTAATGTACTCAAACAGGTAAGGTTTGTTTAGTGTCCACGGGGTGGTGGTGGCCTAGTGGTAGGATACTTGCCTCTGGTGCAAGAGGTCATTGGTTAAATAGTTGACTCGGATTTAAGCTGTTTTCCAGGTAAGACACAGTTGTGGACTTCTTAAGCACTGATGTACGTCGCTCTGGATAAGAGCGTCAGCCAAATGTCGTAAATGTAAATGTAAATGGGTTCAAATCCTACCTTCAGCATGCCACCACAGGGTCCCTGAGCAAGACCCTTAACCCCAAGTTGCTCCAGGGAGACTATCCCCTGTAGTTAGGGAATGGAAATCGCTTTGGATAAAAGCGTCTGATAAGTGCGGTAAATGTAGTGTCCAATTTTGGTTCTTTGAATTTGCAATGAAGCTACAAGGCTAATGTAGCTAATGGGTAATGGATGTGTAGACCACAAAAACGTAGCATCTCAAACAGACTTAATTATGTGGTTTCTGCTACTGTACGACATATTAATCAGTTAAAAAGTTACAAAAGTATGCTGAACAGTGTAACACGGGAGGAGACCACTGACCTCTGACCACCATGCTGTCTAGCATCATGCAAGGCCAAAAGATGACTGTGGATGACTGTTAGACCACCAGGGACCAAATACATGATAATGTCAATGTTTAAACAGTTGTGCCAGTTTTTTTACTATAGTTTTCTGTTTATGGACAAGTATCACACTTCCATTACTTTTTTATTCTAACGAAGGAATAAATAGCATCATGGCTTGTTAAAGAGATAAAACATTAATGTACATCTTTATTATTATATCA
The DNA here is from genome assembly GCA_037577145.1 of Brachypetersius gabonensis. NCBI lineage: Eukaryota > Metazoa > Chordata > Actinopteri > Characiformes > Alestidae > Brachypetersius > Brachypetersius gabonensis. The sequence continues at coordinate 14,684,289 of JBBJLR010000018.1, forward strand.
CTTGTGTTTGTTATCGTGTATCTCTTATGGAAGCTCAAAAATATGCTGTATATGAACAATAAATCAGTTTTTCTAAAAACATTGTAAGACATTCTTAACTTTATTACCATAAATTATTTAATCCAGAATGAAAGTCAGTATGGTTACAAGATTATATAGTTATGTTATTGCGAAAACAGAACAAAACTGCCGATCACGTTTCACAATCAGATAACACTGATTAATTGATTGCCAGCTAATTTACATGAATAACTGACCATCAAAATATGTTAATTTGTTGCATTATTCTCATAGATAGATAGATAGATAGATAGATAGATAGATAGATAGATAGATAGATACTTTATTCATCTCAGAGGGAAATTCACAATTCTTGGTGTAGTTAGAAGAATCAGAAGTTTCTAATCAACTCCTAGTTCATGATCTGTTTATATTGGTAGTGCACAAAAATGTGCATAATATGTATCACCGGGGCTCATCATGTGACCCCTGTATGTGTGAAGAACCTGGCTTCCACTGGGGGCTTCTGTTGAATGGTTGATGTAAGCCATAAAAACACCACTTATAGAGAGGATTTTATTCACACAGCATAACTTTACACAGCATAAATCCTCTGAAACAGACACTGCAGTGCCTGGTGATAAATCTTCCAAATAAATCCACAGCCTTGAACATGTGTGAGCACTTCGAATCCTGCAGACATACAAAGAATTGCTCGATACAGGTCAAGGCTTTGGTAAGAACCTTGGAAAATGTTCACATGAAGCAGGGCAGCAGAGAAGAAAGATCTGGGAAAAATATGAAGCCTTGATATACTAGAAGAGAGAGAAAAAACCTTGCCCAGGTTTATAAATAGCACTGCAGGCCTGTTTGTAATGGGTTTATAGATCCAAGCTGGAAAACACACACATACACACACACATCCACACACATCCACACACATTCACACACATTCACACACACACACACTCACTCTGAGATTGTAAATATTGGATTATTGTGGCTTTCGTAGGCTGCGAAGAAAAAGAACAATGTGCATACACATTAATGAAGGCAAGAACTGATCACATTAAAAGGACAAGACTTCAGATTAGTGATGCGCCGATCGATTGACCTAAAATCGGTATCGGCCGATAATCCCATTTTATGACTCGATCGGTACTCGTTAAACTTAGGACCGATAATAGGAACCGATTACAACTGATAATGTCAATTCAACCCCATTGTAAAGGCATTTATATAATAAATACTTCTTTGTAATTATTTACCACTCTGTTAAAACAATAGTTACATTATATATATTACTGTAAAAATATAACAAATATAACAAAGGCAACATTTACAATATTACTTTATCTGAAAAAAAAAGTGAATGGCGATCAGAGAGCTTGGTAGCTCGGTATTGGTATCGGCCGATCACCATGACAAAAAATTGGTACTTGGTATCAGTGGCAAAAATCCTGATCGGAGCATCCCTACTTTCGATGGTCTCTCTGTCTCTCTATCTACCTTTCTCTCACAGTGTAGCCGACTCAGCCGTGGGTGTATGTATGGGCCAAGTGCAAAGATGGCTCAATATTACTTTTTCTTTGCTGATATTGCTATTGAAACCTTACTTTACTTTTATGTCTACTGAGCTTTAAAATGAGATTTTTTACAAGTTTTTAAGCCCTTCACTCAAATGATCATGCTTCAACTACTCAAACACTCTTCCACCCCCAGGACATCACACCATACTAGTGCATACTTTTTCAAGCTATGTTTGTTTCATTGCTTGACTGAAACCATTCCTTCTGTCCTTTTGATATCTGATTCAGCATTTTCTGGATCACCCCAATGCTGATACCCCATATCTGATTGGTGGCACCCCAAGTGCATTCAGTCTGATTTCAGTTTGTCAATTTAAAAGCATGTGACACACTTATCAGATTGGTTTAATTCCTCAAATGCTGTGTCATATAGCACTGTTTGCCATTTTTAATGCATCAGCCTTTAAACTGCCTTGAATTTTCCATTAAGCAAATGGGAAAATCCATAGCCAACAGCATCCTTGCAGTACATATTAATGCCGGGTCTTTACCCATGGGGTCCAGTCTATGCTCAGAAAAACATTACTGGGGAAACGGCAATAACAAAACAGTAGAAGGACAAAACAGGTCCTGGATATGCAGCAACACAGCGATAATTACACTGGGATAAAACCATCAGGAGAAACAGCGATCCTAAAGGATTTGCTTTTTTTATTATGAAAAGATGGGTCTGTTCAATTTTGTTTCTGAAATGAAGCCCAGGCCGTCAATGGCCGACAAAGAAAGAGAGCACTCTAGTTGTCCAAAAGGCATGTTCAAAGAGGCAGAGAGGGAAGAGGGACTTTTTTTTATTTGGTGACTTTACAAATTTGAGACATTATAAAACCAAGCTTATGAAACAAGACCATTTACTGTCTTTGACACCACCTGTGAACCCAAGACTGAAGGCTCAATATACTTTCCTCTCTGTACTTGCATGCATTTTAAATGGCACCATTCATAGTTCCAGTTTAAATATAACCAAGAACAAATGAAATACCCCAAAATGTCCTCGATTTGTGGGTTTTATCAGAATGCAATACACTACGAAACACAATGTGCTTAAAATGTGCTTAACCCTACCTTAATCCTACATACTGGGACGCACCTGTTTTTCAGGCTTGGGCTAGGCTCCTTACTTCTTGCGAAGGGTAATCTTAATGCTTCAGAATACCAAGGCTTTTTGCACAACACCATATTTCCAACTTTGAGGACACAGTTTGGGAAAGAACCTTTTCTATTCCAGCATGACTGTGTAACAGTGCACAAAGCGAGCTCCATGAAGACATGGGTTCAGTCAGGAAGAACTTGACTGGCCCGCACAGAGCCCTGGGATGAACTGAAATGGAGATTGGAGCCAGGCCTTCTCATCCAATATCAGTGCCTGGCTTCATAAATCCTTTACGGAATGAATGGACACAAATTCCCCACAAGAAACTCCAAAATCTTGTGGAAAGTCTTCTAAGAAGAGTGGAAGCTGCAAAGTGGGGACCAACTCCATATTAAGGTCTATGTATTAAATGGTCAGGCCAATACTTTTGTCTATATAGTTTACTTTGAGAAGTCTTGCCATCTCTGTTGCATACCAGGCTTGCTTTTTGACCAGTGTTCTGACTTGCGTAACCAGTCCTGTGCTTCGTATCCTGGTTTATGCTTCTGTGCTTCCTCTGTGATATCCTTGTTTGCAACTGTTTTGAACTACAGGCTGTTTTCTGGATTATGTCTCTGCTTGCCTCTGATAACTCTGTTTTAACAGTGCCTGAACCTCGCTACATTTTTCTCTGCCTCTGCTTTACCCTTTATTTGAATAAATGCTTCTTTAACAGATGCCGCTACTCTGTTTGTTACAGCTGCATGTTATTTTACAATAAATCTCCAACGGTTTGAAAATCAAGGGTCTTGATTTTCGTGTGAAGACTCAAACTGAGTTGAGCTGTGATGTCAACAAGGACATTACTGTTTCAGATGTAGATTGAGCTCACTGCTTGCATCCGTGCTTGGATGTCTTAGTCAAAGTAAACTTTGTCATTTCAGCTGTGTACACATATACAGTGAGATGAGATGAGGTGGCTCCAGATTATATGGATTACAAAGATAAAAAGTAAACAAATGCCAAAGTATAAACTCTTAACTAGAAGTAACATGTGAAATATGGTATGTGGTAATTATTAACATCCAAAGAAATTGTGCAAATGTTGCATCAGCAGATAGAAAGCAACAACACTGGAATGTAATTGTGCTTTATGTGTGCAAAAGCTCAGTGGTTCCAAATAAATATACTGCCAATTTATGTAAAATACAGAAACACTGAGAACGTATTCAAAAGCTGATGTAACATGGATGTGTTTTTGCAATGGCTTATCATAAGTGGGACCTAGCCAGTTCATGAAAGACCTTCAAGAAGGTCTACTGTTTCATATGTAGACTGAGCATACAGCACTTGTCTTTGGAGGTCTTAGACGAACTTGTGAACTCCGAAGACCAGAAATCCACTCGACTCGACCGATGGAGAGGGTTGCCACTAATTACTAAGTGGCAGTGCTCCACTTTCCTTCCTGTAAGTTCAGGCTGAGGCCGTGCGGGTCGGCCCCTCACATTACAATGTTAAAAACAAACAAAATCATGACCCATCCATAATTCATTATATTTTTCCCTCTGAAAAACCTGCTGTGGTTTCTGATTCATGGTTGACTTTAAGAGTCTTTAATGAGTGTTTGGCAGTGTTGTTACAATTAAAATCGCTTTCGAGATGGCAAATGACTGGTCTTGACTTTCCGTCTCAAATTAGGCTGGATATATTTTTTCCATTTTTTGTCTATGAGAGCTCAGCTGTGTAAAGTGAAGGGAATCAGGTGCAGTGCTGCATGCAGTGTGATTATAACAGGCTTGTGCACACCAATTTCACCGTTTTGTACCACTTGTCTTGTCTCGCAAAACACACTCGCACAACATTTCACCTGCGAGCGAAGCAAACACCTTTCACTGAGCATGCTATGCTGCGTGACATCCGCTATGAAACAAGCTTGTATTAGCCCAGCGGTAATCCTGCAATCCTAAAATCCAATGTAACTGGGAAACCTTCCATTTTATGCATTCTGTTCATGCCATCAGCCGGCAGGATCTGTCACAATTCACTGTTCCAGACACTCTTAATTTAGAAAGTACAGCTGGTAGTAAATCAGGAACAAATACCCAATTTAACACAGACGTTTTTAATAAGACACTCTAACTACAGCCCCAGTGGTCACAGAAACAGAGACCGATCGCCCTGGCTTTGCTCTGTCTCCATCACCCTTCATCTGTCCTGCTCGAGTGGGTCCCTGGAGCTGACATTATTAGCTCCCTGTCATTGTAATTACCAGTGCATCTCAGAGCTGCCCACATCACCTGCCCCTCTTCCTCCCATCCTCTGATCCTCACTGCACGCTCTTCTTCCAGCTTCACTAATTACACACCCCCACCTCGCCGTAGACACACAGCTGGGGCCACAGATAACCAAATAGGCTGCATTGCCAGTCACCGCACTAGATTGACAAACGCCCTCATGCACTTGTATGAAAAAGTTTGGGTACCCCTGGTCATATTACACATCTTGTTAGTAAGTGAAAGGAAGTTAAGTGCATGTCTGCATGGAACGACACTTCTAGTTATATTTATAGTTCAACATGCATGTTTTCAGTCATATTTGTTTTTTGAAGTAGTCCAAGACTTCCATATGTTTTGGACTGATGTCTTTTTATATTATCCAATCTCTTTATGTCTCTTTATTTCACTTACAGCTGTAACAGAAACAGTTACTAATTTAATCTGAAATAGAATTAACATAAAACTTTGTCTCATAAGATATCATTGGCAATCACAAAAATGTTATATTATTCTTTTCACTCTTATTATTCTGTTCATTAAAGCAAATGAATCCATTCTGTTGAAAGAGCAGATTCCATCAACATCTCAATTTATTATGACTCTAATGTGATATTTATTATTTTCACTTTGTGCCACCAAAGGAAACAAAACAATGTCAGATGTGGAGGACCTTTTCTGGGTCAGTGTAATGTTACTTACAATGCACATAATTACTTAATTGCATATAATTCTAATCAAATAATTATGAAAATCAAATGTACATAAAACATGACCCTGCTTTGGTGATTCCATCTACAAGTGTGATCTACTATAGTGTAAAATGTCTGCTGAACACACACAGCTGAGTTCATGATGGGCTCAATTTTATATCTATTCTTTTATTTCTTCCATTATTTTATTCTATTTTATTTTTCATTCTAGTCCAATAAATGATAACCTTTTGCCTAAGAAAATGTGCTACAGAAATAAGCTTGACTTGACTTGTATATATATGGCTATAGCAACACTAAGTCTGCCTAAGATTACATGCATGAAACACTATGTTTTAAGCTCTAGTAAACAAGCAATGCATTTTTAATCAGGGCCCAGTGTGATGCTTGGGCTATCTAAAGTTCCTCTCGTGTGTGGAGAGCAGGCAGAGACCATCCCAAAGGATCAGATCAGATTTTTCTCCTTCCTAAATAAATTCCTATAGCCATCAATCGGGCAGAAACTAAGCAGCGATATTGGCATTATAATGGATGAAAAGAGAGACGGCGTGGGGAAACATACCTTAAACATGTTCTTGATTGCAAACACATTGCTACGGGGGTAAAGCCATCCATTTGCTTGCAAGGTGCTGTCGATACGATCATTAGTGTATGTATAAGTTACAGTTGGTCGAGCACACAACGATGGAGCTTCATCAAAGCTGCCTCCTGGAATCCCCACAAATGATAATGCACCGCAGGCCTTGTCTCCATAACACACAGCGATACTTACACTAATATGATGTCTCCAGGCCCCCTGGGGCTTCATGGTAACATTTATAAAGGCAACACATTTACACTCATTAGCTCGAGATGCAAGAAAGCCTTTAAATGTCAGTCTTCCATCACAAACACTATGCCGCTAAGAATCATCCTATATGATGGCAAAGCACCATAATATTGCATATCAATCCCTGGATTTGCTTTGTAGACAATTTCTGCTTAGAGTCACGCTATAATGGATCATTTTTTTACTTATGTTTTATGGTATATTACCTTTTATTCTTAAACACAAATCAGTTTAGATAGCACCGAATATAGAAGCATTTCACTGTCAATGCATGAAACAACTCCTTTCTTCAGATTACTGACTTGCTTCTTGAACTAATAAGTCCATAAACACTGGCGGCAGTCCTTCGTCCTTAGATTTCAAGACAGTTTAATCGTAACTGCTGAAAAATTATTTGAATGCAATAAAGACCTGTGTCTTCGGTGTACGGTAGCATTTCTATTATTGTATATTTGAATTATGTATGTTCATAATCTGCAGGTGCCATGCACTGTCCTAATCGCCATACCATCATGATTTTTTTACTTAAAAAGATGCCTAACATAATAATGTCCCCACATTCTAAATATACGTATTTATTTTTTTTAACTGTTCTTCTGCTTAGTGTGCGCATGAGTACTGAACAGAAATCTTTTCTCTATTAATTCTTAGTGGGAGAATGAGAGAGCGGATTGTTTATGGGTCCTTTTCCTTGCGGCACTATCTATATAGTGTGAAGTCATCAAAAAAACAAATAAATCAATAAATAATGACAATAAAAAAAATATTATTAATATCAAATAATCAATATCAATATCAATTAATAATTAGCATCAAATAATATCAAATAATATTTAAATTTCTGCACCTCCAGCCCCAGATCTGCCATCTAGTGGTGCTTCTGATAACAGGGTTTAATAAGCCTCTGCACTTCTAGTTAGACTTTACACACTGCTGTGAGGATTTGAATGTATTTGGCCACAAGTGCATTAGTGGGGTCTAAGTAAGATGTTGGCTTTGTTCTAGATCACAAATGTCCATCCAACTCATCCCAAAAGGATCAGACTTCTGAAAATACAGCTCCACCACTGGTTGACCTTAGACTGCATTTTCCACACTTCTCAGCATCAAAAACATATTCCATTAAATAAAAAAAACTAATGACATTACTGATAACAGACACCTCAGGAGTTTTACTTTCACTTTCTCAAGAGGAAGATCGGATGTGTCGATGCTTCAGTGCCAGTCCACCCACCACTGTTTAATGCACCAGCAGCACATTCATCTCTTATGTTACTCAAAACCCACAGAGAGAGTGCCATTTCCATTAGAGTGCACACCAGACTCACTCACCTGCAGGCCCCCTTCTTCTTTGTACTGGAGGAATGCATTGGTGGTCCCTTTCTTAGCCAAGCGAATCCGGGCAAGACGCACTTTCTGTAAAACAGAAGATGCCTCATTTCAAACGGACTGTGTCAGCACTTGGTCCACACAGCTAAGTGTGCAGTGAACAAGGAGAAATGCAGGTTTAAAACCAGGTTCCTGTCTGCTTTTAAATCAAATCCTTATGGAGTATAATCCATAGCCTTCATCGGACATTCATAAAGGCTGCAGAACATGTGCATGACAAATAATGGCTAAGCAATTTCTTCCGGGTTGAATAAAGTTTATCTTAGCATAATTCATTTGAAACACATATCCAGTCACCATGTAAAAATGTAAAATGTTTTTCTTGATTTGTAAATCAAGTATTATGCAAAACATGTTCACGAAGTTCTTTGCACAAAATCACTTTCACATAAAGTACTTACTTCTCCCTCCTCTGCTGTCAGATCCACGACACGTGACAACATCAACACAGCGGATGTAATACGTCCGAATTCCATTCACACTACCCTCATTCATACTATATAGAACGTACTGTTTTAACAGTAGAGCAGTATGTTCTAACTCAAATGTAGAACCTACTCAAGCAGTATTCGATTTCGGATGCAGCCAAAATGTCAGATCTTCAACTAATCTAGTGGGTGGGGTCTCAACAGATGAAGGGTGGTTCTATGCAAATTTCCCATAGACCTTTTGAATTTTGATGTCAGAAGGAAGCAATCCAAGCGGCTCATTTTGAAAGGGACTGAAACCGTCAAGAATCTTGTTAAGATCTCTTCATGTGAGACTGATTTTGTGCAAAGAACTTCATAAACATGTTTTGTATAGCCTGTAGACCTATTATAACTTTAGATTTGCATAATATGTCCCCTTTAACATCTTTAGGCTCAGGATATTACCAACTGCAAGGGCCCCTAAATTATAAATGGCATATTTTTTTAAAAGAGGTCTATATCACAGGTTTTTTTGCAAATATGAACAATAATATTATCTACTAATTTGATCTATCAGTGATCGTGAAATCCCTGTGCCATAGTTACACAGTTAGTTGTTCCTCTCCGTACCTGCTGGGCACGCATTTTGTCTGCCCGCTGGTTTTGGTGGTAGATGCGGCTGAAGTTGGACACTATGACAGGAACGGGCAGAGCGATCACTAGCACACCACTCAGCGAGCAGATGGAGCCGAAGATCTTACCAGCGATGGTGTTGGGAACCATGTCTCCATACCTGCAAACAACACACAAAATACTCACAGTCAGACATGAGGGCCTGGAAGCATGATGTAGCAGGTAATTAGGTCACAAAACATGTGATTAAAGTGAAATGAGGAAATTATTATTCATTTATGTGGTGTTAAAAGCTTCATTGAGCTTTAACGAGATGATTCTATGTGCGTGTGTGTGTTAATTCTGTGCCCAGAACTGCCTGATAATTTTGTGAAAATTGTGTGTGTGTGTGTGTGTGTGTGTGTGTGTGTGTGTGTGTGTGTGTGTGTGTGTGTGCGTGTGTGTGTGTGTATGT
>JBBJLR010000018.1:14693747-14711251 GCA_037577145.1 Brachypetersius gabonensis
GGTGTGCTGGAGGTAGGATTCGAACCTGTGACCTTTTGGTCCGGAGGCAAGTATCCTACCACTAGGCCACCACCAAATGTTAATCTGAAAATTGTTTTTAAAGGTTTTTAATAAACATATTAGTTTTACCTATATTTACATAGACTACAACACAGACTACTTTGTGTTATATTGCCTCATGTTTTAAACAGTTAGGTTGGTATAATGTTCTTGCAGGCATTATAGTTTTTCGTGGTTCGTTATGTGGGCTACATAGGTTGGGAAGGTTAGGAACCCATGTCGTTTGGTATAGAACTGGGCTCATTCTTGGATTCCAATATCGGGTCTCATTCAATGTATGGTATTTATTCCACGCCTGCTCCACATTTCTGCTTTCTAATGGATTTTTACTGCCTACCAGTGTCCAGACTAGGATCATCAGAGTCATCAAGTGAGAGAAGTCGAGGCAGATGGAGATAATGACAGATTGGTTTTATCTAAGAGATGGGCACTACCAACTTTCCAGTTTTGCATCCCAGACACCAACCAAGAATATCCAGTTAGTCTTTGGATTCAAACCCTCCAGTTGCTATCCTTCTTCACTGCTTCACTGCAAGACTATATTTATTGATCTTAAAGGGAAAACAGGTTGTAACCGTGCATGTTGAATAGAAACAATGGAATGCAGTGACCCCATGACAGGTCATGCATAGGAAAATTAAAGTTGCATAATCATCAATATAAAACAATAAGTGCTAATACACTCTCCTGCCAATTGCAGCAAAAATGAAAGCCTTAAAATCCAATGTGTCAGTTTACAATGGCCAAAGGTGAAATTTGAGCCATGCCTGCTCATCAGGGCCAGTTCAGCCAGCTGTGACCAGAAACGCCATCAATTTAATTGAGTGAAAAATTGTCTTTCTATTGAAGAAACCAGCCAGCGTTTTAATGAGAATAGAGAAATGACAGACAGTGACTGCAAGGTACACAGGTGGACAAAACTGCTGTTGCATTCCTAGAGCAAAAGCAGAAAACACACCAACTCACTTTACAAAAGTGAACACTCTTCCTGAAAAACACATTCTGCCAAGGAGATTTCCCAATACCCAGACATGTTAACATGGTTGCAGCCAAGGTGTAAATGCCATGACATACTCATGGCAATGGAGATATTTTTGCTAGAATGGACATTTCAACCAAAAAATCATGACCCATCCTACTTCCTACTCTGTTGGATATATAATAACATTAATTCTGAGAGAAACAAAGGAAGTCCACTGGTGTACTGAAAACTCCTTCTTCGTACAGTCTCCTCTCATTGCTGCTAGAATAGTATTTTGAGATGACTTATTGATGGGGAGCACATAAAAGTTGTAGGAGGAGGGATTGGGATTTCATGTTCCTCTTTCACCCTCTGCGGTGTATAGTTTACATCACCTCTTCTGCATTGTTGTGACGAGCTAGCGAAGGTTACAGTCTGATTTCGTGATGAATTTCACTCTAGCATCTCTACTTCATCTTCTCGCAGCCAGCCCAACACTGACTCGATTTTTAATAGGAGTAGACTCTCTAGTACTTAAGTAAGCATTATGTAGTAAAGTCAGTGCATTGATTTTGTTGGTCATAGCACATAAGCCTTGTCCAGCTGCATGGAATCTTGTGAAACATTCAAAACAGCTGCCTGGCACCACCCATACCCCATCTCTGCTCATGACATAAATAAATGAAATGGCCTACTTCGCACTACTTAAAATTAATACTTAATATAAAACCTTTCAACTGCTCCATGTCTGAGGTCTTTTCATCTGAAAGCAGTATAGAAGCCCCCAGCAAGGTTAGTCCTCTAACCAACCACTGAATTGTGTTCCGGGCATCCTAATAAGATTTTCTATGTATGGATGAATCAACTTGTTAGGGCCAATTATCTTGTAGGGCCAGATCTCATAAAGAGAATGCATTTTTGGGAGGTGGTTTCATTAGGGAACTTTTCAGCCATGCTAATTAGAGTGTGCCATTGCCCTCTATGTTGGTTTTACATTCATAAGGTGTCAGATTGGTTTCAAGACCACACTTAGTATGTCACAACCCCAATAAATCTACATTACCATGAACAATTAGACCAACATTTTATTAAGCTGGTCTGGAGATGTTCTTCAGGATTGTGTTTAGACTAGCAATGACATAATGCAAGAAACAACAAAATATATTTTATATAAGGAGTAATGCATCATATGGAAACATTAATAAAATCAACATAAAAATTTTTTTCCCAAAAAGCATTTGGAACAACAGCAAAACTAACTTACTGGTTTGCATACGCCCACACCTTTTAAACATTATACATTGCTACTTGACATCTGAGGTTGTCCCTTCTCATTTTAAGCATGCCGTAATTCAACCACTGTTAAATAAGAACAATTTAGATTAATCTCTACTGAGCAACTACAGGCCCATATCAAAGCTGCCTTTTATTGCCAACATTTTAGAAAAGGTTGTTGAACAGCAACTCAATGCCTTCTTAGATAAGTGCCAGCTCTTTGATGCCTTTCAGTCTGGTTTTAGGAAGCAGCACTCCACAAAAACTGCCCTCCTCAAAGTTTTTAATGATTTTTTAATTGCTGCTGATGTGGGCCTGTGCTCTGTGTTTGTTCTGTTGGATCTCAGTGCAGCATTTGACACGGTGGACCATCAAATTTTAATAAATAGGTTAGTGCAGTTAGTGGGCATTTCTGATTCAGCTTTAGACTGTTTTTTATCCTACTTTACCAATGAGAGCTTCTCAGTCAGTGTGGAGATTTTATATCCAACGCTTCACCTAGGACATGTGGGGTGCCTCAGGGCTTGGTTCTTGGTCCGTTACTCTTTTCACTCTACATTCTCCCTATATCTCTGATCCCTAAGTCCTACCAGGGAATTTAATACCACCTTTATGCACATGATATTTAGCTCTATTTCTCATTTAAACCCAATCAATTAAACAAACTGGTTGACTGCTTGTCTCAGGTGGGGGACTGGTGCAGAAACAATTATCTACAATTGAACTCTGGAAAAAATGAGATGTTAATTGTACCCCCCCTGCCTCTGCCCTGAGATCAGCATAAAGCTTTCTTCTGTCTCTCCTGCTTCTAAGTCGAGCCTCCATTATAATGGGGTTACATTGGATAAGTCTCTAAGCCTGGACTCCCATTTTAGCTCGGCTAGCCGTTCATGTTTTATTTTCATTTACGAAACTTGTTTGCATTAAGGTCTGTTTTAACAAACCCAAAGTTGGAGATGCTGGTCCATTTGTTTATTTTATCAAATGTGAGAGGGAAGTTTTGAATTTCCTTTCACACCTTCAGTTGGCTCAAAATGCAGCTGGTGCAGCAATACTGGTGCTCACCTATAGAGCCCTGCATAGTAAAGCACCCAAATATATTGCTCATCTGCTCCATCGCTATACAGCTTGTCGGGTGCTCAGATCTGGACAGCAGGGCCTGTTAGTGGTTTCTCGCATGTGATTGAAAACTCATGCCGATTGTGTTTTTCAGACAGTGGCACCTAGGCTCTGGAACAACTTGCCACAGGGCTCAAAGAAGAAACAGCTCAAAAACCTTTCTTTTTACTCAGGCCTTTGCTCAGAGCTGAGCAATCTCCGTTTTGTTAGTGTTCTGTTTTTGTGGCATGTTTTACGTATTGGTTTAATGTTTATGTAATGTTTTATACTTTGACTCTCTAGTTTTATATTCTTTCTCCTGTTTTACTTTGTTTTACTATTGTACACTGCGTTGTGATTTTTTTGTCTGAGAAAGGCGCTTTATAAATAAATGATTTACTTATTTACTTCCATTGAGTGCATGAGGTTTTATTGCCTATTGTTTATATTTATTTATATCACTGAACTAATTACAAAATCCTAAACTGTAACTCTCCTCTAATACCCTCACACTCATCCCATGTCATTCAGCTAGTCCCAGCCTAGTCACTGCAACATCTATAGTGGAAGAAGCCGCAGCCCTTCTAGTGCCTGCAAGCCCGCAGATAAATCAACGTATAGCCAGGAAGTGGCAGGCCAAAGTGTTAGTGTATCAAGCTATCAGTATCTCTCCGCTTCTCTTCCCACATTGGCTCTGCGCAGACACCCGAGGGCATGCTTCAATGGTTTGAATTAAAGTCGCTACTGCCATCGACGCCAGACCACTGCCCGCTTTTAGAACTGCGTGAAATGAAAAGGATGCATGCCAGCGCTGTCAGGAATGGCATCGTCTATAAATTAAAATCCCCTCCAATAGCGCGGAAAGGTGTTAATGGTGTGAAATAGAGAGGAGATGGCTGGGAAATAATGTGAATCCAGGCCAGTGTTTCAATGCAGTGAGTTAAATGGATGTCTAATTAAAGATTACCAGTAAGCATAAAATCAAAGTCCCATATGCGAGGTGTACAAGTGCCATGACTGTTCATGCACATGTTAGAGCAAATTCTCATAGACCATCACTACGGTCCACAAAAACTGTCACAATTAATGACTTCACACAGTCTGGGATCATCATGCAATAAATGTGCATATTGCAGAATCAAAAAATGGTTAAACATGCTCCTAAGAGCTGTGAAACTGATAAGGGAGCTTTAATGCAGAAATCAAATGATGTGCAGCCAGATATGTGTATATCGACCATTTTACAGCTTCAAACTTAGCTCAGCCATTCAGATTTTAGAACCAGAACTATTTGTTTTATAATTTACATGTTAGTATTCTTTCTAAATGATTTACTATGAGCGCTAACCCTAATCTCTACAAAGCCTTATTATGGGTAATGGGTCAAGAACTATTACACTGCATAAATCACAGAATTCAGATCTCCATTAACAACTTTGTCTGTAAAACTGTGGTCTAAAGTAGATTAGACTTAGAGTAGACTTAACTGGTCTCAGCATACATGTTAGTTTGAAGAGGTTTTAAAAGGAGCTTCTTTTAGCCAGTTATGCAATAACGCATCCAACTCACATACATTATTCACATCACTTCTCAGTAAAGTGTCAGACTCAGGTTCTGAGCCGTACAAGGGCATGTAGGATCTTCCTTTTTCTTTTTCTTTCTGGATGACACTGAACTCTCTCTAACTGTCAGAACCATTTCTCAAAATACCAACATGTTTTAAAATGACTAGGCTTCACCAGCAGGACTCTATACAGTCTTTTGCATTCTTGATGAAAACAGTCATAAAAATGGTTGAAAATTCCTTAATAAAATCTTCTTATATTAAAATTCATTTTTAAAAAATGGCACATTTGTCCTTCCCCTGTAATGTAACCGCATTGGATATACATATGTTGTTATGACAATAATGGTTTTATTTATCCTTTAATAATTTCTATAATATACATACAGTGGAAAAGTACATACAGAGAATCAGTGAAGTCGTTACAGGGACACTCTTGGAATGCTGGTTTGTATGAGTATTCACAGACCTACTGTAAAAAAAGTCAGCAGAAGAGACATAAGCTGACAGGTGAGAGACACCAGCACAAAAAAAGGTGTTTCTGAAAAGTGCATTTTTGGCAGGACTTGTGATGTAGAGTATTGAGACTTATTTTTTGCTGAGACAAAACAATTCCTTCTGATGTAAAATTGGCCCAAAGCTTCCAGGAGGCTTTTTTCAGAAGGACATGATTTCTAAAACAATGACCCTTTGCATATGTACACAACCGTCCATGTCACAAAGCAGCTGTGCCAGCTAGTCAGCAATCTGCCTCTTCACTACTCCGCTGAGAGTGCCAGCACTTGCCACAGTGTAATACTAAACTCATCAATACACACACACACTCACACACCCACATACATAAACAAACATGGTCCCGGACATACACCCCCATCAATGTGCAAATGGAAGGGACGTATGCCCATTACGAAATGCAATTGCATTCAGGATGAAGCAGGCATGACTGATTCTCTTCCAGCCCGTTTGAGCAAAGGGACCAGGCTCTTCCTGCTAATGTATGTGACTCAGGGGGACCATAACAGGGTGCCTGAATGATTAAGCTACAACAAATGGAAACCAGCAGAAATACTCTGCTAAATGGGCTCATAGAAAACCAGATTCCCCCTTTTTCCTTTTCTTGCCCAACTTTCTCCACAATTTAATTAAAACCCCTCTAGTTCAGGTCTTCCTTTTAAATGACGCCACCAAGCTGGAAGGAGATACTCAGCACATGCCTCTTCTGAGTCACATGAAGTCAATGTAGCCTTTCAAACTGCTGCTAATGCAACATCATGACAGCCCAAAACCCTTGAAGGAGAATGTTAACTTGTCCAGCATTAAGCTAAATAATGTGGCTTTAGAATGGGCAGAGGACAGAGATTATGCTCTGGTGTTGCCAGTAATCAAACTGACTCTTTCAAAGATTGCGGCCAATGCTTAGACACTGGTTGTGTCAATAGGGAGGTCTCCTGTCATCATTGCTATTTTTGTCAAATATAAGTGTTTTAAAGTTTCAAAACAAACCATTCCCTCCCTGGTGCATCTATACCATATGAACAAAGGTTGGTTTTAGGGTTTGGGCTAGGCCCCTTACTTCCAGTGAAGGGCGATCTTAATGCTACAGCATACCAAGACATTCTTGACAATGAAATGCTTCCATCTTGGTGGACAGAGTTTGGGGAAGAACCTTTTCTATTCGAGTATGACTTTGCCCAAGTGCACAAAACAAGCTCCATAAGGACATGGTTGGATGAGTTTGGTGTAAAAGAACTTGACTGGCCAAACAGAGCCCTGACATCAACCCCATTCAACACCTTTGGGATGAACTGGAACAGAGATTGAGAGCCAGACCTTCTCGTCCAACATCAGTGTCTGACCTCATAAATGCTCTAGAGATTGAAAGAGCACAAATTCCCACCGAAACTCTAAAATCTTGTGGAAAAGATTTCAAGAAGAGTGAAAGCTGTTATGGCTGCAAAAGGAGGCCCAACTCCATATTAAAGTGTATCCATATATGTATTTGAATTCAATGTCATTGTTGGTGTAACGGTCAGACGTAACAAAGCTTTTTTTCATATAGTGTATGTAAACTAAGCTACCAAATTCATTGTCATGAAAGCATGTCAAGATGTCATGAAAACCACACTTTTACATGCATCTTCCCATTTTGCCTATATAATGATTAAATCATGGCCACAACTTAAAGCATGAGATTGAGATAATGAAGGTGCTCCCTTGAAACATGTTTAAGAAGTCAACGGGGGCTCTGTACTTCTATAAGGAAACATTTGTGACCTGCTACACTCCAATTCAGTTGACTTTTACATTTACTTGAGGCATTGAGGTAGGAATGCTACTTGACTGTGGATGTAGGCTATTCTACCCACCTCTGCTTGCCTGGGTTTACAGATATCATTATGAACTAGTTTTTCTCAGCACCTTTCAGCCCAAGCAAATTAAAAACATCATTCAAAAACAAAGGCCCATTTAGATTTGCCTATTCTCAGAGCAGATGTCTGATGGCAATGAGATCTATTACTCTTCTCCATCTGTTTCGTGGTGGGAAGAAATGGATTACAACCGCACACTTGCACTATTCTTCAGTGTTTGCCTAATACGTACACTGCAATGATTATTTGGTGTGAAATTGTCTCCAGTGGGTTTCTTGCGCTTAAATTCCACTTTTGTCAACTCTGACAGATGAAGCGTCAGCATGGGCATGGAAGAAAATAATGGCACCTGAGTAAAGAGAGCCAGGAAAAGGGGAAAAAAAGGCCTGGATGAATTGCATTACGCTAGAGAGAACATTTCCAATACAGAACAGCAACATCTGAGGAAATTGATTTTGTTAAAGCACTCCAGTTTGCCATCCTGCTCGGAAGGCTGAAGAAGAGATGGAGTTTTCATGCTGCCCTACTTAGCAGGACTATACGCAGACAGACAGTAGGCATACAGTCGGACAGACAGCATTGAGGGGCATTATAGTGTAGAATTTCCACTGCGCCAGTTCACAGTTAGCAGTAGTAGGGCGGCTGTTGTTTAAGAGTGGCAGCTGTGTGCTGTCTAAGCGGCCTGCTCGGCCCCGGGGGGAGAGGTGTGGGCATAGCCCAGGCAGACGCTAGCTTGGGAGAAGAGTGCGTCAGCCATACTGTAAATGGGTCACATGGAAGGGCCTTGGTAGGTGGGTACTCACAACAGCGCAAGCAGTCCTCGATTATTTTTGGACCAGGACAGAATGCACATTAGTCCACAAAATGTACAGGAAGCGCATGAGAAATAGAGGGAGAGAGAGAGAGAGTGTACAAAGAGGACTACGTAAATGGACTGCAGAATGTATTGTTGATAGGTGGGGTCAGGCAAATCGATTAGTGTTTTGCAGCTCTTCATTCTTTTGTTTCAGAGCAGTCACTCACCGTAGCCTGCGCTGCATTCAAGATGACACAGTGCATTTAATCTGCTTCCGGAAGGCTATGCAGTGGGTAACCCATGTGACATGCAGTTATATGCGTAACTTTCCCCACCACCAGGCCGTGACATGTTAGATCGTTTTATACTAGGCCACAGCAACATGGCAATCAGATGAGTTAAAAGTATAACTGAAAAAGTATAACTTTTTGTTCATGTAATTATTATTATTATTTAAAGTTTCCTTCTTTTCATTATAGTTGTGAAATGTATGGAATGTATACATAGAGTCATAAACGACATCTTTCTAAAGGAAGGAGTCCAAACTTTCCCACACTTCCAGAAGAAAATCAACAGGACAGCAGTGTTTGTAGCAAATCACCAAAAGTCTACTTATTTAAGAAATGCCTGCTAAAAGATAGTCAGTACAAAGCCAGAACAAACGCTCCTCTGTTAATCAATACAGAGAACACTGGTGGAAATCTGACTGTTTCTGCCACCTCTCATTAGAAGTATGAACAAACTAGTGGGTTTAGTGATACATGATGATTGGAAGCTGGGCCTTCATAAGCTAAGCATGCATGCTGTGCAACCACAACCCCTACTCTGCTAGCTTTTTGTGAAAACTACTGTGGGCTGTGCATTGATCAGCACTGGTACAAAGGAGGGGAACCCCTGATCTGGAAAACCTTTGCATTAAGTCAGTTACACCTTTAGGAAGTGATTGGTCATTATGATTGACTTTTGGGTTACGTTATTCTGTGCTAGCTAGGCCATTTTGAACAGCTCATAGTAAGCGCATTATTTCAGATCAACACTGGCTGTTGACTTAAAGTCACAGTGGTCAAATTAAGTTGATTACATTTACTGTGATATATAAGAATACTTCCTTCCAAGTAACATGCAACAATACTGATAAGATTATAAATTCAGATCCAAATACAGATTTGGAATTTAAACAATGGAAAAAGTCCTTCGCATACCATGTCTGTGGAGGAATGTTAATAGCCGCAGAGCTCCAGTTTGGGAGCGTCAACGCTTGAGTGCTTTTAAACACTGTGGCGTCACTCATCTTGGTCATCAGAGGATCAGCACTGCAATCAAGTGTCTTAAAGGAACATTTCACAGAAGAATGCTTTGAAACTTTGCTAATTAGGTAAAAAGGCTTATGACCCCGAAGATAGGCTCAGGCAACCCCACAACCCTGGTTAGAATAAGTGGCTCAGATAAAGGGTGGATGGATGGATGATCAGACCTGTCTGAGACCAGCCTGGGCATGGTCCTAATATTCTGATGACCATGCATGATTGAGAGCCCTCAGTCCAATATTCATTCTATAACACCACTGAAGCAGAACTGAACTTGTTACAATGGCACCCGTCAAAGGGTTGGATATATTAGGCAGAACATGAACAGTCACTTCTTGAAGTTGATGTGACAGAAGCAAAGAAAATAGGCTCGGTTGACTCTGACATGGGCCAAATTGCAATGGCCAGACGTTTGGGTCCTAGTGCCTATGCTAACCCCTGTCCACCAGCGAAAAAAAGGCCAAGAGCTTCAGAGCTGGACCATGAAGTAAAGGAACAAGGTGGCCTGGTTTGATAAATCCCTTTTAATTTAACATTGTTTGGTTTTCATTCCAAATGAAAGCACTTACCTCATTTAACTGTTTAAAGATTGAGACTAACCCATTAAACAAGTATTAGCGATTCAACTGACTTAAAGACGGTGATGAGGGAACAAGAATAAAAATATTACATTAGAATAAGTAAAAGATACTAATGGGGTGGTAGTAGTCTAGTAAACACTTGCCTGTGAGCCCGATGACCACAAAAGTCGCACGTTTGAACCCCCACTTTCTACCATTTGTGTCTTTGAGCAGGACACTTAGCCTTCAGTTGCTTCAGGCGGACTGTCCTGGTAGTTAATGGTTGTAAATTGCTCTGGATAAGAGTATCAGCCAAACTCCCCCTTTACCCTAAGAGGGAAGGGGGGCAACACAACATTAAGCAGGTGGGTTGAATGTTATGGCTTACCTGTGTATGTTACAAGTTTGAGATAAAACATGGAATGTCCTTTACAAGCTGCAGATGCCCTGTTTTATTTATGGCCTGAACTGAAGGCCAAGCTCTAATAGTCACGGTTTGTCACTCATGAAATGATATACATGACCTACATGTTTTCCATTTATCCGAGAAAGATTGAAAATCAACATTTAGTGAATAATGGTTATGCAAGTATCTGTTCAGAACAAACACACTCAGGATAAGGTACCTTCTGGTCTAAGAAATGTGAAAAACTTGACTGTGCCTTTGAATCTTTTGTAAACATATAATGCACTTCGCTGTAATTAATGTGTCTATCACCCTTCAAACCCTCCCCATCACTCAAGAAAAGTCCAAGAAAACCTCACTGAATGTTTCAGTGCATCACTGGGTTGTGACATAGTAGAGACTTATGGTAGGTCACAGCCATGGACTAAAGCTGAGTTCAGGGTTTTGCGTCACTTTTCAGTCTCTTCTGTTCAAAAAATGCTGAAATATTCCTTCGCTCTTGCCTTGTCCTATCACTCTAAGAGAAATAATATAGACCGAGCACCTTATCATCTCTAAAGATTTACAGTCTTCCTGTCATTGACTCATAATCATGAATATGGATGCTACACCAGACCTTTTGACCTGTCCTGCCTCATTTTTAATATGATTTACTGTGTGGGTGAACTAATCTCTGACCCTGTATCAGATACAATACCTGAGGCCATGTTGCTGTCTCAGAGCTACAACACTGATCTTGGTTGTATTTCATTGTTGTTGTGACAAAAGCTCATATTTAGGAAAAGAAGTAACTTTAAAGGAGTTGTAAGTAGTGATGCACTAAAAATAAATATTAACCAAAACCAACATTAAGAACTCATTCAAAAATTAAAAGAAAAGATTATGATTCAATAATTTATCACATTTAATCAAATCAAAGTTAATCATTATTGATTGCAATTGTCTTATTAGCTCACATTTGACTCTCCTTTAAAAAGCATAGAATTTTGTTAGAGCTAAAATAAGTAATTCAGTAATTCAATAACTGTTTCATCTTGTGAATGCAGAGCTCACAAAAATCATGTGATTTCTGTATTCTGAATGTATTTCCCATTTATCAGCATTGATGTCCAGTAAGAGCAACATGTGTGTAAATACCACATTAATCATATTTACAGTCAGCGATGCCATTTCCACAGTGATTGTAGTCTCTGACTCTCACTCTTGTTTATAAGGCTCATGGAGTCTTATAACAATAGAGGCTCTTGAGGGAAACAGTAACTTTGCTGGCTTTTGTTAGTTCGCTGCTCATTGATTCAAAAGATTATTTGAAAGAGATGGCTACAATAATTGATTCTGTCATAGCAACATGTAGGGCACAAACGTATGTAAGTCTGTAAAGTGACCATTCTGTCATACATGAACACACCACAGCACACAATGTGAACAACAGGAAATTCTTCCTCTGCATTTGACCCATTCAACAAGTGAAGCAGCAGGCAGCCAGGAACACAGCGCCTGGGGAGCAGCGTATGGGACGGTACCTTGCACAAGGAACCTTAGAGGTGCCACTAGCAGTCCTAGGATTCAAACCTATGATGCTCTGATCAGAGAGTCAACTCCCTAACCACTAGGCCGCGAGCTTCCCTAAGCGACTGACCTTCAGCTTGCACTACAATGGATGTTTCAAAGGGTCAAACTAGAGATTTAATAGTTTGTGGTAACAGTGCAGAATTAAAAAAAATAGTGGTCTTAATAATGTACTGTGTTAATCGCATGTCAGATTTGACAGGCCTAAATGAAATGAAGTGTAATATTTTACTATTCGTAGCAGCAAATTAATCATGGATTGTTCATACAGCATATGTATTAAGAAATGTTTTTTAAATGGTAAAAAGTGTAAAAGCAGTTAGGTTTTGTTATGGTAATGACAACAATAAGAATGGAGCTTGAAGCAATGAGTTTTTCTGCTGCTATAAAATGATAATCCCCACAATGCCAGCTTTCTCTTTAGACCGCTATGGGTCAACTAATCCAGTTAAGCATGGCAAATCCAGTTGCAGAGTTTCTTCCCAAAGAGATTATGTATTGCCTATTACTGCCCAGCCAGAGGTCTCACAATACCAGCATTAGCAGAAATTTCTAAGCAAAAACACAATGCCATCACTGGGCTTAGAAAGAAGAATTACTTTCAGATGAGCCTGTCAATATACTGAGATACTAAGAAAATTCAATACCTAACGCACAAACTTCAGAATATTACTGAATCAAAAATGCTGTGCCTTGAATCATAATACACAGTTTGGATTTACAATCTAGTACTTAAGGACCATGAGGCAGCTCTGAAGACCGAACACACCTGGTTCAAGTTATCCTTATTGAATCAATAATCATCAAGCTCAAGTGCAATAGAAGAAATGTGAAAAGTGTCGGGATTGTCCTCGAGCACTGTATTAGAAAAGCTTAATGCTGACTCAAGTTGAACTCAATTAGTATTTTGTTATTAATCGAACAAAAATGTAAGTTTTGCTGAGGGTAAAGATCTCAGAGTAGATTTACTAAAACACGCTAATTACAAACAATAGCCTACAGACATTTTGGAGGTAAGTAGTTCACCGGATTTACTGCGGAAGCTATTTTCAGCCAGGTAAAAAAATAAAAGAAATATGTAGAAATAATGAAAAAATTTGCTGAATGATAAGCTTAATGGGGACATATTATGTAAAACTCACTTGCAAAAGATACTATAATCGGTCTATGGGCTATACAAAACATGTTCATGAAATTCTTTGCACAAAATCACTCTCACCAGCTTTATTCTTCACAGTTTCAGTCCCTTACAAAATGAGTCGTTTGGACAGCGAGCCCAGTGTGACATAATACTAGGCAAATTTGCATAGAATCACCCCTCGTCTGTGTAGACCCCACCCACTACATTAGTTGAACATCCGCCATTTTTTCGGCTAGTTTTACAAGCACAGATAAGTGGAGCGCTATGGCTACATGCAGAGGCAAGGCACATATGAAGTGTTGTGCTGTTGCTGCAAAGAACAACACAAATTCCTACACTTTCTCCCAGACAAAGAAAACCAAAGAAATGCGTGGCTTTCATTTACGATGGCCATCTTCCAGCAACAATTGGTTTCATTCCACCTTAAATACTGCTATTTAACAAAAATAGCTGTGAATAAAGAGCTAACTTCAGCATTGAGGCGGGATCTGTACCTACTGTCCATGAAAAGTCAGCAGATGAGGGAAATAAGTACTTTCAAATAATGGTTTTTGTGTTTCGTTTTGTGTTTTCATAGCTTGTTCGTTTTGTTTCGTAAGCATGGGAAGGGTGGGGCGTGGCCAGCAACAGTTTATTTGTATAAAAGGGACAGAGCTGAAACAGCTTGCTTTGACGGAAACTGTGAAGAATAAAGCTGGTGAGATCTCTTTATGTAAGCACAAGTTTTGCATAATATGTCCCCTTTAAAATAAATGCATCAACATTTTTTGCCCAGTTAAATGCTCGAAGAACCTTTTTTGGTTCTAGATAGAAAGCACAAATAATGTAACACAACAGCAGGTACATCACATAAATCAGAAATCACATTTTTCTATACACAACTGATGTCACTAATTGCTAACAAGAGCTCTCATTAAAATTCAGAGCTACAAGATCATAAATCCTTGTAAAACTAATCTTAACGCTTGATTTAGAGTACAGAACCCCCACATGGGTAACTTGATAAACAGATGTTTTCCTGCACCTGACACAGTCTCGAAACAGTGTCACCTTCAAAAAACCCTACCTTTAATCTGACGCGTTCCAACTACAGCTTAAGCTCTCTGCCTAAACCTGACCGGAACTGCATCAAGTAAATCCGAAACTGACCTTAGACCAAAGAAAAATGTCAGAAAGTGACCTGAACTGTATCATCATAAATAGACAAGACAATGCTGGTTCTTGTAGAGCGATAATAAGTGCAAATTAATAAAAAATGAAATCAGTTAGGATAAATTCATTTACTAATTCATTCATTATCTGAGCCTTGTATCCTTAACCAGGGTCACGGAGGGTGCTGGAGCCCACCCCAGTGCCCAGTGAAAAGCTGAGAAACACCCTGGACAGGTCCTTTGTAGGACAGATCTAAAATAATATATAAGGAAATAATCAGATGTCCAACATTAAGATGCAACCTCTCTATCAGTGCTTTCAAACGGCACCTTAAACCTCCAAACTCTCCATACTGTACTGTATGCGGAGAGCATCCTTCACCTGATTAATTCTAATACTCTATTTCTTTACACAGAACAGGTTAGATAAAACAGAGAACATACATTAAAATGTCATTTTGGCCACTCTAAACTCTGAATCTTCAGTGCATGAGGGTGTGAGTCCAGAGAGCAGATTACACATTTTTAAATTAAGTATTAAAAATAGGGAGCCTACAGAGGACTGGAACCCGGCCCAGGGTGAGTCCCTGTCTCGCGTCCAATGGCCCAGGGATAGGCTCTGAGTACCCGCAACTCTAGTGAGGAATAAACAGTTAAAGTAAAAATGGGAGAGTCTCAACAGTTTAAGCTGTCACATACTTCCTTGGGTGGAGTCACGTAATACACACACAAAGCAACTGACTTTACTGACTCGATTGCTGCTGTGTTCAGAGGCCTTATGGGATGGAAGAGGTTCTGATAACCGATAAATGGATCAGTTGATACAAACCATATGCCACACAGAGTGCGCTCTCAGTCTTTGGGAATGGCTGGCTTACATTCTGTGTGTGCTGACGTTCATGGCAAATGGCTGATAAACAGTTTGTGCTTAGCTTGTGCTCAGCTTCCTGCAATGAAAGAATGAGACAGCTCCATTAAATACATCTGACAGTGAGAACTTTATTACATCAGATAAATGTAATGCTAGGGGTTGTATTGACGGCTATCTGCACTCGCTCTGACCTCCCTGAGCTTCATCTGAGCTGGTCTAGGCCAGAAGCCACCTGGGGATCTCCGTACGTCGCCCTGTCTGCAACTCTTCCCTTAAGCACTCGCTTGTGTAAACAGGCCGGCCTGCATCGTAGAGGTCCCACCGGTGCAGGCCTGCAGCACTGGGACTCATCAGAAGTAACTGTGATGTTGTCAAGGTCTCATGGCCAGGCTGGTATGAATTACATAACCTTTTTAAATCTGATTTTATTTTATAGACAGTCAAGACTGCCTATGAAATCATTTCATATACAAACATTAAAGGGCATCTAAAGTGTACCATTACTCAATTCTGTTTCACATGGCAACACATGGCAACAAAAGCTTGCCATCTATGGCAATGTGCAAGTCTTAAGCCACCTCATATTACATGCAAAGCTGAGCAAGTTCTTTTTACAATAAAATAAACACAAAGAAGCTTTCATACAGTCTTATAACAATCCTTTTTCAATTTCAAACCTTTCTTTAACAAAGGCCAGTATTTACAGTTACTATGCTGTGCCTGCTTCAGCAAATCAATCCTTTATTAAGTAAGATCAGGTACTCTGGAGAATGGAAAGGCCACCAAGGAAAAGAGGAACTGAAGCTTCTAACCAGCACATGAGAGATCATATAAGGATTTTTGTAGCTTTTACTGTTTTTTTTTCTTGCTTATTAAACACATTTACAGCCCATGTAAATCATTTTCTGCTACAGTTCTTACTGATGGCACAATCTGATTGGTTGAGAAGCCTTCTTTTTTAGTTTTAGTTTGTTGCAGTGTTGCTAATGTTCTTTAGAACATACTAAAACATTAAAAGACAAACAGAACCTTGAAAAGATGACATTTGGGCTGCAGCTTGTTTGGCCAAATTCTGAAGAACACACCACTGTATCAAATCCAGAAGTGCCTAAGGAAGCTTTAATTATGGCAGCCATGAAAAGGAATGACTAAACAAAGTGGAGTCAACCAGAACCAGAAATTAACAAAATGCAAGTCAGCAATTCATTTTACAGACTAGCTGGAGCAAAACTTAATTCATGCAAATCTGGCTAGCACAGAAAAGGCTGAGGTGATCTTGGTATTGGGAAATCAGTTGTGTGTTACAATGAATAGTGATTTATACTGAGATCATCAAAACCATGATTTTATCTGCAATTATACATTACCGCAATAATACAACACTGACAATGATCGGAAATGGTGTGTGTGGGGTTGTGGGGTTATAACGGTAAGAAAGGTAAAATGGTTCCATGCCCATGCTATGGACTGTGAGGATACCTTGTTTTTCTATAACAAACTAGATACACAGTGAATGCCCTGCAGTTGCAAATAGTTTTGGTTTTATATTTGATTTGATTACATTAATGTTTAGTTGAGATTTGCAGAAATATTTGAAATGCAGCTGTGCAACTGTGTTAAAGGGAATAATTCTGTTAAAAAGTTGCTTATTTGTTTAAAGTGTTTGCAAACCAAATGTTATTGCACTTTTGTTCATATAGCAGTACTTTTAAAATAAAAATGCACAATACGGTCATTTTGAATTCTTTATTGACTTTTGCATTTAACAATGCAATTAACTTGTTTAATCCCAAATTTTTCCCTGCAAAATAAGTGCATGCATTTTACTCTTTAGACTTCCCTAACACACAATATGTTATGATTTTTTCATTTCTTGGTGGTTATGATAGTGACAATGTAGGTTTTATACTCGGCAACAATTGTTGCCGATGGGAAAACACATAGTCTAAATCCTTTAGATAAATTCTTTAATTTGACCTATTTACACCCACTATGGGGTACATGTGTAGGGAATGGGTAGGGAACCCCTAGACCCTCTGCGACGACTCACATGGCGCAGGCCCCCCAGTGGAGGGCCATCCACGTACTGAAAAGATCCAAGACCCCAAGGCCCGTCCCCCAGCAGGGCGGATCCCACCACAGTGACCCAGCTGGTCATCCCAACACGGGAGGCCGCTCTTCTCACCAAGATCTCATGTAACACCCCCTGGCCTGACCGCTGACAGTTTTAAGTTGGCCTGACTCTGATAGTTTTAAAAAAAACAAAAGATAAATAGAATAAACAGCCAAAACCTTTGACACCTCTTTAGAAAATATGTGTTCAAAATATTTTAGTAATATTTGTTAATTAAGGTATTTTACAAACTTCCTCATGTA
>JBBJLR010000018.1:14741174-14767280 GCA_037577145.1 Brachypetersius gabonensis
AGGAACTACATAAATTCGGCCTCTTAGGCCTCATCGCCTTAACGGCGGTAACCAGTCTCTAATACTAACTAAACAAACGAAACAAACAGAAAAGAAACAAAAGAAAACCGAAAAGAAACAAAAGGAGACAGAAAACCACAGTCACGTGTCCAACCGAAAATAGAAAAAACAGGCACGTGACTGGGAACCCGAGGCAGACTAGTCCG
Organism: Brachypetersius gabonensis; assembly: GCA_037577145.1. Classification (NCBI taxonomy): domain Eukaryota; kingdom Metazoa; phylum Chordata; class Actinopteri; order Characiformes; family Alestidae; genus Brachypetersius; species Brachypetersius gabonensis. The sequence goes on from JBBJLR010000018.1 coordinate 14,741,381, forward strand.
AACCGTCACAGAATCTTTCCTGAGTCAGGGATTCTCTCCACTGGTCATATATTGAGTGTAAACTGACAAAAGTTTTTTGTGGACAGTGGACTATTGCAAAGCCCTTTCTGATTCTTGAACCATGTGAATGAGGCTTGGCTTCTTCTGTACTAAGACCTCCATGCTGAAAGGCGTCTATAAAAACCTCTTAGATAGCTTCTTCTTTTTCCTATCCAGTGGCTTTGATACATAATGGAAAAGGATTTACGACCAGCTTCCTGGTTTCCTAGAGATATTTTTGCATAGGCCTATCAAATAATGCAATGGATATGGGCTTTTATTCCTATCTGGCCTGAACTAACACAAAATAATTCCACTGCAGAGAGAACAAAAGATAGAGGGGTTTTTTTTAAGAGTCTGTTTGACTGTTTCTCTTTTTACCTTTCTCTCTCAGTAAGGTCTCTCACTCTCTCGCTACCTCTTTCTGCCTCCATCTCTTTCTCTTTGCTTCACCCACTGTCAGTCTTTTCTTCTCTCCCAGACACTAGTACACTTCTTCTCACTGCTTCTGTCTCTCTTTCTCTCTCCGTCCCTCGCTCTTTTTCCTCTGACAGCCTCCCACTCTGCTGCAGTGACACACACCGGGCGTCCCATCCGGCAGATTTCCTTACACACAGACACTTAGACACTCAGAAGGAATCGATACAGGCCTGTCCAGCATTTATGCTGCTCCTGTAGGAGTGTCCAGTGTGGGGGGAGAGCGGTGATGTGTGGAAAGAGACAGCTGTGCAGTTACAGAAGGTCAGGTGGGTGGAGGTGTGACGCCACAATAAACACATGTTTCATTAAAAGCTAAGAAATCAACAGTTGAGTGGGTTGCCTTTAGCCATTTTCTTGTCTTCTGATTGCAGTTTAAAGAACAAAATATATTTTGATTAACTCTGTCATAAAAATTGTAGCTCTGTCTGACAGCAGCCTGGTGGTTATAGAGTTGCCCTGGCAATCGAAAGGGTGGTTTGAATATCAGGCCTGTCAATGGCACCACTGAGGTACCATTAGGCAAGGGACCGTCCCCACACACTGATCCCCCAGGTGCCATTGTTGGATGCCCACTGCTTCAATCGGGTGAATGCAGAGGACTCAAAAGAAATGCTCAGGGAGTAGTTAGCACTGTGCAAACCTACATCACACGTTGCATTAAACTGTTCAGGAAGCTTTAATAACTTCGCTTGTGAGGTTTCAAACACTATATAACATACTGAGGGCAGTGAAATAGACCAGAGTTTGTAGTGCTGTTGAAAAGCCTGAATTTAATGTGAACTTTTGTCCCTTTTTGTAGATAACAGTACGTCATTCATGGTCAGAAATTTTTACTTAACAGCTTCATGCAATCTGAGGTAGCAGTGTAATTCTATAGGTTGGTGGTTTGTGACAATGTTTATAGAAGGCCATAAAATCCCACTACGTTAGTTATATCAGCCTCGTAGCTCCAGTACAAAACTACAGCGACTGCATTTGAGAAAAGGGTAAATGTTGGACATTGTAGGTGTTTAGTCTCTAAATCATTTTGCTGCTCAAAGGCATTGGAACAGCCACTCATTGTGAACTTCATTGTCCATCTGTACATCTTCACCTGCCATAAAACTTTCTGAACAGAAATTAGAAAACCTATGTCTTAGACCACCACAGAAGAACTGTTTTACTACTTAGTGCACTTAAATAATAACCTTTCAGCAGGAATGCACCCTTTTTGCTGTACAGCAGGTGGATCTCAGATGTATTGGTAGAGTAGTAGCAGAAAGTGGACAGCAGCAGAAAGTGGACAACAGAGGAGATAAGATTGCGGGGTGGAGAGGCACAGAAAACGGCTGTCTGCTGTCTTGGTGTGGTTTAATCCTTTAATTGGAGCCCAGCTCTGAGACAGAAACGCACTCTCTGCTACAGATGTCCCGTGCTGTTAGCTTACTTCACCACTTCAAAGCCCATAGTTGGGGCTATTTATAGACGGCAGTAAAGAGGAAAAGGGAAAACGGTAAATTTTTAAAGTCTAAGACTCAAGACTCAAGTCTCCATATCCAAGCTCACCCTCACGTTGTTCATCTCTCTCTCTCTCTCGCTCTCTCTCTCTCTCTTGCAGTAGAAACGGTGCATCCCCCATGGCTTAAATAACACCGTAGTTACATCACCCCTCTATGGCTGGAGCAATATCTCCACAAATGTCATCATTTAAACATGTTACTACTAATCCCTGTCTGGTGCTAAAATAGAGCATGCTGTCCAATGCTTATGATTGTAGGGATGTTTTCATCACAATAATTTAAAAAAAGACTGTTGGCAATCGTTTGGATTAGGATTGATTGTATTTGCGATTTGATTTTTATCCTAATAACCAGTTTTTGACTCAGTATATAATGTTAAAAAATGAGATATGCTTTCTCTAATATTACTTACAAAATAAAACATCATATTTAAACTGGAAATTCATGCAGCGCATTGTTTACTTTACCTTGGCCATTTTTTATGAAGTACATTGAAGTCTATATTAAGAAAACATTTTAACTTGCTTTAACTGTTTATTAATTTTCTTTAACCTTTTAATCCTCACTAGAGTTGTGGGTACCCAGAGTGGGTATCTCAGGGTCTACTGGCGCAACACAGGGACTCACCCTGGGGGGGCCCCAGCCCACCACAGAACATACACACCATTCGCTCACACCTACTAACCACTAGCTGGTCATGGGTTCCATTCCCAAGACCGCTAGACACCTCTGAGATACCCTGAGCAAGGTACCGTCCCCACACACTGCTCCCCGGGCGCTGTGTTCATGGCTGCCCCCTGCTTCACTTGGTGAATGGGTTAAATGCAGAGGTGGAATTTTGTGCTGTGGTGTGTTCACGTATGACAGAATGGTTACTTTCACTTTATTGTCAATTTGGAATCCCCAATTCACCTGACGTGCATGTTTTGGGAGTGTGGGAGAAACCGGAGACCCCAAAAGACCCAGATTCGAACCTCCCAACCCTGGAGGTGTGAGGCAACAGTGCTACCCTCTGCACCACTGTAGGGGCCAACTTAAATGTTATTGAAGTAAAATAACCTTTTAGATTTTTGAGCTTTCTACCAAACAGATCAGCCGAGATGAAGTACAATGAAACTATTCTTACCTGGGGGATGTTTTGTGTTATTTAAGGCATTTTGTTTCATGTCTACATAGCTTGTGTCTGCATGAATCCATAATTTAGCTACACAAATCACTATTAAATAATGGCACAGTGAGATTTATTGGTTATATAATGTAACTTTTACATGGACACATTCCCAATAAAAGTGTAAAACTGTATGTTGTTGCAAGAAAATGCAGTCCACATCAGCATGTTTGGGATTTCTTTTTTTGGGAACTGGTTAACATTTTGCCCATAGACAAGCATTCATTTTTATAGTCAGCATAGAGTACCAATATGGCAATTTGTTTGTACAGTTAGTGAGGAAATGAATGCTGCCAGTACATTTAGCACTCAGTCCTGATGTGAAATTTCATATTCACATCTCGTGATAAGGCAAAGAAAAAAAAAAGATCGAGTCACATTTGGTGATGACAAGCTGACGCCACATGAGTTATTGTCCTATTTTCTCCATCCATCGATATGCTCTGTTTATTTCATATGACTCATCTTCTGCAAGACACCTCAAATCCCTGAGAGACTCCCATCCACCAGCTCCAGCCACAAATACAGCATAACACGCACGCGCGCGCACACACACACACACACACACACACACACACACACACACACAAAAAAAAAAAAAACAACTACAACAGCACTCATCAGCTCCCGGTTTTTATGATCAAACAATAACACCTTCTTCTGCCCACTGTTTATCTCTGTCATATAGGCAAAACAACAACTGTATTAGGAGCACAAAGGGAGCGAGTGAAGGCTTTGCTTGAAGTGAATGCAGAAGCTGTGGCTTTCTCCCTGACTGGCTGCAGTCATCTGCAGAGCTGCTCTGCTTTTTAAACAACAGGATGAATTAGACCTCAGTCTACACTGAGCACCTGTTTACAGACACCTATAACCCCTGTAAGAATAAACATTAGTATAATATTGATCACTGATGTGTAAAAACATTTTTTTTAAATATTACACAGTGATGCTAAGAGTACGCTATCCTAATTTGACCAATGTATCAATTTGATCTGATGCATAATAGCATTCATTATTATTAACAAATCAATAATAACAACAAGCCATTAATATTAATATTAATATTAACAATAACAATAATTATGATAATAATAATAATAGTGCAATTATTATGCCATTATCGTTACATAACCATATAAAATGCATTATTTTATTTTCATTATAATATCAATTTCTATACAATATGCTGTTATGAATGATGCATGTAGTTAGTTTTTATTAAGGTAGTTAAGTGCAGTTTAATCATGATTAACCTGCTAAAAAAACTGATGTTTGTTCTGTAAACTATTCTTGTTTTCAGACTGTAATATTTTTATTTAATTAACTCAGATGTAAGGACAATAACAGAATAAAGAATCAGTCTGAAACACTAAGTGTTTAGTTGGTGGTCTGTGTACTTAATCAATGCACCTAATGTGTCTAACTCTCTGCCCACAACCTGCTAAAAATATTCTCCGCGGCATGAAATATTTACCTCAGTGTGATGGCCACATGGGCGAGAGAATGGGAGAGCGTGGTGTGTTGGGAGGGGCTTATGCAGCAGAAACCAGTCTTCATGACAAATTAAACGCATGCACACACACTGCAGTGTGGTGCTTTACAATGAGAGGGGACCAGTATTCAGACGCTTTTGTTTTTTGTCCGTGTTTCGTTTTGTTTTTTGTTTTTTATATTTTTATATATATTTGCGGTGTATATGTCCATACAAGTAAAATCTTCTGACTGTCCTAAATGAGCATAATGAAGCGTCAGCAATGTTTATTTAATGCTGCAAAAACAAAAATAGATGTTCTCGTGCTGTTTGCACTTGGTGTAGTGGTTGTGAAGACAACAAGCAGTGATCATGGCGAAAGTGAAGGAGCTTCCAGAGACAACACTATTAAATTACAACGGAATGGAAAAATCTACAGAGCCCTACCAAAGACCTTAAACATCACTGTCGGCACAATGAGTTTAATAATACACAAGTGGACATTTCACAGAACTAATTGTCTCTGGACAGGTGCACCCTGAAAGATCTTACAATGCATTCTATGACTGATGATAAGGAAGGTAAAGAAGAAGCCACTTCTAAAGGTCACTAAATAGAGTCAAAAGGAACAACAGTTATACAGAGAACAACAGGCAAAGAATTGCATCATATTCTCTGTTCCTAACCTCACATAAACTCCTCTGCTAAGGAAAAAGCACAGAAATGTGCTTCTAAATGTTGCACACAAGCGTTGGACAAATCTGAACTATTTTGGAACAATGGACTTGTGTCAGATGAAACAAAAATAGACCTCTCCGGCAATAATTCAACACATCGTGTTTGAAGGAAGGAGGTTTGCATCATACTCACAGTAAAGTAAAGGCAAAAGGCAAGAGCTTATGGGGCTGCTAAAGTACAGGGGCATTAGAGGTGAAAGAAACATGAATCAATGTACAGTGAGACAGCAGAGAAAATTTCATCTCATTCGTCAGAAACTGAATGTGGGCAGAAGAAGACTTTTCACTAAGACCCCAAATATATGACCACATTAACTCTGGTTTCTGAAAAATGTGAGGTTGCTTTCATGGCCTAGCCAGTCTCGAATCTCATTACGTTTATCAGAGGAACCTCCGTAACCATGAGGAATTATAGAAAGTTTGCCAAGAAGAATGGGCCAAAATTACACCACAGTGCAGCAAACCCTATTTTTTACAGGCATTTTATAATGAAAAAGTCGCTGTAACTGGCAGGAATACAATAAGTACTGAGTTTATCTGCATAATATATTATCCCTATATATACACTATGCCTACACATTTCCTTTTTTAAACAAATGATTGTTAATACATTACGTTCTTTTAAATTGTTTTTTTAAATGTAAAGTACAACGTCAGAATACATTGTGTGTGTAAACCGAAAGGAGATGTGTTTTCCTTAACTATATTTATCAAAAACCAGTCTTAATACAGTTTTGTCAGCCCATTTCCCCACCTCTCTAGATCCTTTACAACTAAATAGGTCCCTTTTGATACTGCACATTTAAGACCAATACTTGATTGACTACCCTGCACTAAAAAAGTGGTTAGATCTGAAATGTCCAGAAATTCAGAAAACTAGCTTCTGCTATTTATTATGGATGTATAATGAGATCGCTGTAAACAGCCTGCAGAAACGACACTCCTCATCACTGAACTGCTCTTGGCTGAATCATAATTAGATCCAAATAGACAAATTACTAAACCAGGCAGTGTGCAGGGTTTTGAAACTTTTGTATTACATTAAAGTATTTTGTTGCAAAAAAAGATTTTTTTTCATGATTTGGGCTCTTTAATGCAGGATGAAAGGGTGTCTTTTTCCCAGTCTAACTGAACTGAGATATTGCAAGAATCAAAAATGTTGTGTCTCGACAGTGGCCATTCGAGACGGTCCTGTTAATCTTGCACTTTCTAATTATGGAAGTCTGGAAAGTCCGGCAGCAGACACCTCCGTGCCGACTTTAATTAACAGCAGGTTTGAAAGAGGGCCGAAGTGTCAGCTCAATTAACCCTGGCGTCCCACACCCGTCAATATCTGCTGCCAGCCCAACTTGGTAGAAACTTATGCTCACCTTAGGACACTTTGGCTTCCCAAGGGTATGAAAAATACAAGAAAAGCAATTAGCAACACTTTAAAAAAAAGCCGTGCTCACATGAAGGTCAATTACACATTCACCAGGCACTCTAATTAGGCAGGCAGGAGGACGGCCATGCATTTCTTTACCTTGTTTTATGTTTTTTGCTTTTTTTTCTTGACTTACATTAATTACGTTTAAAGGATCAATTTTTTCTTACAATAACTGGCAACCTGGAGTTTGTTTAGTGTGAATAAACCGCAGGAGACTTGTGAGGCACTGCGGGTGGGCCTGCCCTTAGTCCAGGACTGTCAATCAAATTATTACTCAACTGTACTCAACTGTAAGAAGAATATCAAAAGCATCCAGATGGTTTGAATTTTTCTAGTTTTGTTCAGTTTTGTAGGTGACAATCATACTGTGCCTTAAACCACATGGACAAGTCAGCACCACCTTAATGAAGCAGTAAATGTGGTTTGAGCAAGTTCTGAGAAGTTCTGAAGATGTATATAAGAAAATGATTTGGATGGTTATTGTCTACTATCCTTGTAGTGTTACAACTAAACTGAAGAAGCTGGACTCTAAATGTGTCTCAACTAATTGACCGCATCAGGGGAATGTGGAAAATTGTGTAAATTAGATTTTCTCTAGAACTAATCCTTTAGGAGTCAAAGTGTAGGGCAAAGCTTGGTCATGGGCCCTGCCGGCTGTGCAGATGACTTTTGGGAATGGTAATAAGCTAAAATAAGCTACTTCTGTAGTACATAGAGGGTGGGGTGGTCACTTTGTATTTTTTATAGACTAAAAAACCGTGGATTGCCATGAGAGCTGTTTGACCGCTTGTTTTTTTTTTTTTCTTTATAAAAATTGTGCTGTCCTGGGAACATAAACCATGAGATGCCACAAAAGAAATACTCAAATTGAAAATAAAACTAAAGAAATATCTGCAGGATAGTTTATTGTAATTTTTCATTTTCCTCATCGCGTACCATCCTGCTCGCCTCTCTTTTGTTTAAAATGCCTGGCTTCTCAGGGCTCTCCTAACCCTCCCTCTCTGTTTATCTTAATAACACAGTTATTTTCTCCTCTGTCAAGCTTTCTTTTCCTTTTTTTCTTTTGGAATCTCAAGCTGTAGTTACTAGATAACTCTCCCTCCAAATTTGATATCAATCAGAGTTTGTGATCCAAAACTAATCCACCATCAGACCTCACTAATACTCTTGTGGCTGAATGCAATCAAATCCTCACAGCAATATTCCAGCATATAGTGTAAAGCTTTCCCAGAGGAGTAGAGACTGTTACTACCGTAAATGGAGACAAACTACTGCCTGATTTCAGACCGGCGCCTGGTCCTGGTATTATTTCTCCATAGTAACCTGCTAAGGCTAAATTGAACACCACCATGGCAAACAACGAAACAAACTACTCCACCTCCCATCAGCAACACCAAATTGCCACCCCCTCCACACACATTTCACATAATGAAATGGCTCACCAACCCCTTTCAACAAAACTAAATTGCTTGTCTCCCACCCATTCATTTAACAAAACAAAATCACTCCAATCAAAACAAAATTGGACAAATCGGACTAAATGGAATGGTTTGCAAACCCCTATTCTACATCCAGAACTGCTTGCCACCCCTCATTTGACAGAGAAGACACTCCCCACCCCCACTCGCCTGTAGACTCACATGAAACACGGTGCACTGTACAGAAAACCAAGCAAAGAAAAAAAGAGCCCCTTGTGATTCATTTGATTTATTTTGTCATTTATTCATAGGCAGACTGTTTTATTCTTTAACGATTCTATTTCCCTGTATGAGCTTTATTAAGGATTTATTGTGTTTATGTTTGTTGTATTTATTCATCAAAATTGCATAAAATAATACGATTAGAGTGGGTGGAGGCTCCCAGTCAGTTATGATCAGAAATGCTGCACATATGCCAGGACTGGAAGCAAACATCACTTCTATACGGCCAGGAAGTGTTATGACTGGGATGATTTGAGGCTTGTGCACGAATTGGGCATGAATGTGCGTGCGTGTGTGTGGGTGGGGGTTTTTGGGGGTGTACACACACGCACTGGCCAGATTGCCTGTGCTTGAGGGAGGCTCTGATTTATACATGATGCTGTATTTTGTTTGGAAGGCTGCAGCGCAAGCTTCAAAATTGCCTGCACTTCCTGGCGGTTGACTGCGGAAGACGTTTTGGAGCTCCGTCCGAGTCTGAAAGTCCACTAGCCGTCTCTAACAAGGGACACCACATCAGTCAAGTCACCTGAACTCACAATGTTTCTCTATTTTTATGTAATTCATTTAACAAGGCTTTCGTTTTGGTGTTCACATTCAATATTTCATACCTTTCACCCTCGTGTTAATCTTTAATGACCTGTCCTACTTCGCTCCTTGAAACTTTCTTCTAGCTCTGTGTCCGCATACGAGCATGTATGAGCGCTAGGGCTTGTCCCAAACTGATGTCATGTGATATAGTATCCCTCCCATCCTCCTTTAACGTTTACATACTGTGGTGCTTTTGAACCCTTTAGAATTTACATTTGCAGCATTTAGCAGACGCTTTTATCCAAAGCAACTTCCACTCCCTAACTACAGGGGACAGTCTCCCTGGAGCCATTTGGGGTTAAGGGTCTGGCTCAGGAACACAGTGGTGATGTACTGAGAGTGGGATTCAAACCCATGACCTCTTGGTCCTGAGGGAGGTATTCTACCCACTAGGCCACCAACATCACTGGTAACAGTGACCTTGAATTTCCTCCATTTGTATTTAACCAGTATCTTGTCTCCTTAGAGATGGTTTTGTTACCTTTTCTAGTTTGATGAGCATCAACAATTCTTTTATTGTTTTCCTTAGTTCATATACTTTCAAACTAATTTTGTGCAGCCCAGACCTTGATATATCCCTGTTCTTTAAATCAAACAGGCCACCCTCTCACACCTGCTGTCACCTTGACCCTTATTTCACCTTCAAACAAACCACTAATCCTAGAGGTCATATGTAATATGAATAAATGATCAAGTGTAACATTTTATCTACTTTTAGAACCTGTGTGAATATCCCATGATGTTTTAAGTCAGAAATAAAGAAAATTCAAAAGAGTTTACCAACTTCTAAGCGCTACTGTTCATCCCGGTCTGACACTTAACACCAAAAAGCCCTTGGGAAAGGACAAGATCAGTTTTCTGCCACTGTAACTGAAGCAAAGTACCGGCAAAATATTTAGAGCTCTTCAGGGCAAGGTGTCAACCTTATCAGGCTTATCGAATGACCTGGTCAATATGTACCGGGCAAAAAACAGAAACAGAGATCAGAAAGTGGAGGAGAGAGTTTTGACACCTTGAAAGTGATTGTTTACAATCAGTCTTGCCCTTTATCATATTATGAAAACGTATTATCCAACTGAATAATTACATAGCTACCGTGAAATGTAATAATAGTACAACAGTCCTGTGGAGTTGCATTTTCATTAGAGAAAAAAAAACTGTCTTGTGGGGAAACTTTCCAACTTTTCGTAAAGAATTTTCTTATGTCCATTGTTTCTGGGGAGGAAGAAAAATGTTGAACCAAGAATCAATCAAGAATAGCCTAAATAAAGCAAAGTTTACTCTAATATTTCATTCCAAAAAATGTTTATGCGCACAATGGGGCTGGCGTTACCTGTTTCAGCGACCTGTCTATGCACTGACGATTCACTTCACTTGCATACGTTGAGTTGAAGGCAAACCCAGATTTCCAGTGGTATGTGTATTCTCCTATTAATTAAGTGGAATGGATTCTTTGCGAAACAGCGCTGGGTGAACTAATATTTTACGTTAAATGTAGGGGGGTGAATAATGCAAATAATTCTGAAATGTGAAGAGATTGAATGGTGCTGACCATAAGTCTGTTTTAGCTCATGCAACAACTCGGTACGGTTTAAGGCAAGTATGTGATTACAGACAAATCCAGTGGGCATGAAGCTAACAGATGGGTAAGCTTCCATTATGTTGCATTAGACTAATGGTGTAAAAATAATGAGCAAACTGTGGCAACGAACATAATCAACTAAAACTGTTTAAATCTGCTATTTAGTCTATTCCTTTAATAACATCTAATAAAGCAATGGAAGCTATTATAACATTATAACTACAGTGGATCTCTTGTGGCCTTTGAATATATTGGCGCAAAGAAATCCACAAAGCTCTTTAAGAGGAGGGAGAGAGAAACCCTGGGCTGCTGCAGTTCATCATTAGTGACTGTGATCACCAGCATATTGATAAACATAAAGCTGAGAATTGATTTTGAGGATTGATTTCTACGAATGCTTTTATCTCAGGAGAAGGTAGCAGGCTGATGTAAAATATTGAAGGATTATGGATCAGCTCCAAAGGGATTTCATTGAAGAGGTTAAAAAAGTTCTTTCACGTTTCAAAGATGCTTGACTTTATAGATTCCTTGGCTGTCTCTCCAGGGGCCTCTGATTTAGATACTACCTCAAGTTGAATTTGTTAAAAAAAAAATGCATCACTGGTGGACTTTGAGGGAAGTTTCCCTCACATGAGGAAAAATGATTGAGGCCCTCTATGATGCCCCCTCATGAATTATGAGGTGCCCTCTAGAAATATGCTCTCTGATAATATATCTTAATGAGTGCCAAAAATTTGATGCAGTGCCCTGTGAAGTGCCCTCACAATGGCCTAATCTTGATGTTTCCTCTGGGTGCCCATCCATTAGAAGAGGGTACCCTTATGAAGTGCCCTCAGTGCTGTCCCTTCATGACCGTGTCCCAAAGCTCCTCACAGTAGAGAAAATAGGATGTAGTGCTGTATAGGTACCTGTACAGATGAAAAAACATATGCCCAAGTATGTGGTCCTCTAATATAAGAGCCCCTTAATGAATAAAATGTAGTGTGCTGCTATAAAAGTTGGTCCAAATATGCAAAAGAATGTGGGGAACTTTCCTAATGAATTCCACTCCAGTGGAGAAAAAATAATGGGGTGTCATAGACACACACTTTTATGGTGGGATAAAAATACAGTGAAGAAATACAGAAAATACAATGAAGTGCCCTTGCAATAGAGAAAAATCCCAGTGAAGAAAACGAAATGCAGTGCCCTACAGTCTCCCCTACAACGTGCCCTAGGCCAGGCTTTGGGGTCGCGACGACAGTCTAGGGGTGCTGCCAAATACTTTGATAAGGTTTAGAAATTATCTCTCACACCCTGCTTACATTTAAAACACATTTTGTGGTTAACAAATCTTTTCTGCATTGTTGCAATGGGTCGATAAGTTAGGCTAATGTCTATCTGGCATTTTAATGTGATCCCAGCTGTATTGTCCTTTGTTTTCTTTGTTTTTTTTAATGTATCCTTTAGGTTTGGATAGATTATGTTAGGTGAACTGTATTTGACAAAACAAATTCTCCAGTGACTGTCCAGTCACTGAGATGAAAGGAGGATCACCCACTGATAAAAACATACTTGTAAACTCACCCTGGTGTAATTAATCACCTTCCTCACAGGATATCAAGCTAACTGGCTTCTACTTGTGATCTACTGTAATCATTCTGACCACTTCAGCATAAAAACAGCTAATCCTGTAGCATTCCAGTGGTTTGTAGTGCAACTGAAAGCAATCAACTATGGGTGACAAGATACTGTCAAAAGATCTCAGGGATAAAGTTGTGGACAGGCACAAGTCAGGCAATTGATACAAACAAATGTTTTGCCAAGTGATAAAAGTACAGTAAAGTCTAAAATAAAGAAAAGAAAAGTGTTTTACACTTTGGAAAGTGTTTTACACTACTAGGACCCTCCCCAGATCAGGCCGTCCCTCTAAACTGGATGGAAGAGTAAAGAGGCTACCAAGAAACCTATGACAATGTTGAAGCAGTCACAGGATTGGTCACTGTGTGCATGTGACAGCAATATCAAAAGAGCATGGCAAGAAAAAAGCCACTCCTCAAAAACATCACACATGAGGCCAAAATTGAAGTATCTGGCCTTAAGTCCAGAGGGTGTTAAGCCCATACAGCTCACCATCCAAAGAACACCATACCTACAGTAAAGCAGGGAGGAGACTGGGTCAGGATAGAAGGACAAATGGAGGGGCAAAATACTGCAAAATTCTTTCAAGACACAAGATTCTTTGTTTGTAACTTACACAGTTATATAAGTACAACATGTAGTGCCCCTGAAAATGTGTGACATTGTGCAATACAGTTACAACAAGATCAGTGGTGTGGATAATGTAATTGAATATTGAATGAGTACTGTAAAGTGCAATGAGCCAGATTGCTATATGTATAGTGGCATAAATAACAGACAGCAGCTAAGATTCCGTGAGGTAGAGACTTCAGTTTGTGCTATAATGAACAGTTGTGATGGTATGTACTGGTTAGGGAGTCTTACGGCCTGAACATAGAAACTCCTCCTGAGCCTCTTTTTTCTGGCCATAACATTTCTAAAGGCTTTGCCTGATTTAAGCTCAAAATGTCCGTTTCTGGGGTGATACAGGTCTCCTTCTGGCTCTGGTCCTATACTTCTTGGTATAAAGGAGCTGCAGAGACAGTAGAGCTCATCTGGTGCAGAGTTTGACCATCTGGATCAGTGTTTGTAGTCTCCTGTACAGAGCTATTCCCAAACCAGGAGGCGATGTTCTGAATCAGGATTCTTTCTACAGCACCAGATTAGTTCTTAGGATCACTGGAGAAATCCAAAACTTCCTCAGCTGTCTCAGATGACTCAGAGAACTCTCTACACTCCTCCAAGGAACATCATCTGGCTCTGTCATCCCTACACACAAGCCAAACCCAGTCCAGACTTTTCTCTTTCATGGTTCCTAACTGGTGGAATGAGCTGCCAAGGGCGACCAGAGCAGCAGAATCTCTCACTATCTTCAAAAACCTCATAAAGACACATGTATTCAGAGAGCATCTCCTCACTTGATGCACTACTTATCTATTTGCACTACTCTTACATAAAGATTTTAGCACTTAGTACTCTCCTCTGGTTCTTACACTGTCCTGAAAGTTAAGTGTTTCCTCAAATTGTAAGTCGCTTTGGACATAGAATGTAATGTAACCCTCTCCACTGCAATGCCCCTGATGTTGAGTGGGGTGTGGGCCTGTTGCTGTCTCCTACCGAAGTCCATCTGCAGCTGCTTGGTTTTGCTGAAATTCAGTTGGAGCTAGTTTTCCTGAGCCATGTCAGGAGAACTATAATAGAGCTGGAGCTGTGTCTAGACTCCCAGTCATTATTGTAGGGGTGTAGAGCAGAGGGCTTGAGGAAAGCCTGCTGCCCTCTTCCAGAAAGTTGTCAATGGGAAGAAGGTTCACCTTCCAACATGACAATGACCCAAAGCAAAGAGCAAAATTGACCACATAATGCCTGGAGGAGAAAAAGGCAAATGTTGTTATGTGACCAAGTCAAAGCCCAGACTTAAACCCTATTGAAAATCTGTGGAAGATTGCAGTTCACCAAAAGTTCCCATTCAATTTGACTGAGCTTAAACAGTTCTATAAAGAAGAGAGGACAAATATTAAAGTCTATAGAGTTTGCAGAGACGTCAACAAGATTAGTAGAGAAGTTTTCCAACTAACTCAAGGCATAGTGGGCGATCCTTTATCCATCTTAGTGATTCTGGTTTTCAGTTTATTTTCTCATTTTCTGATGGTATCATATCTTTCAGTTGTATACCCATCTGTGGTTCTGCCCCATCTTCCCTTACAGTCTGTTTTTAAAACACAGTTAAAAACAAGGAAAAGTTAAAAATTTCCAGAGAAAGCTCCTCTTTGGCACAGGCCACCAAAAACAGACCATTCTTGTTTTTTGTTCACCTACTGTGCACTCAATTTGGAAACATGACTTGCTAAAATGACTTCCTAAAGGAATTATTTGAGGGCAATATGGTGTGAATTAATTTATCAATTAGACTGGGGTTAGCATTGGGCCTCTCTATGGTCACAGAGTGCCAAGGAGAGAAACATACTGTGATAGACAGCTTTGCTTTGGAAGGTTGGGTCCAGGGCTGTAACAATGAGGGAGCAGATAAGAATAAAGGTATGTTTGCAAATCCTCTTATTGCTTACTATGTACTGGCTTGCCTTGTGGGGCCATACTCTGGATCATCACTGAGAGTCTGGTGCAGATATCATTAGAATTTCAATCTGGATCGCCTAATAACATAGAGCTAATCAAGGATGATGCCTATTTCATCAAAGATGATACATTTCAGCTTTTCTGTGCACTGGTGGGTCCCCATGAGGTGCCTGTTTTATTTCTTCGACCTGCCCTTCAAACAGCCTGTGTGCGCTGCTGCTGCGGAAAGAAACAGTATGAATAGAGTGGATGTAATTTCATAGCCTCTCATGGTAGATGAGTGAGCCTAGCCTGTAAAATTTAGCCGTAGTTTCATCTGAACAAAGCAGGATGTGGCATTGCGCCGAACACGGCCCTGCGTTCCATTCTGTGTTTGAACCGCTGCTTTTACCATCGGTCTACATTAGAGGTCTTCCACTCAGACCCTGAAAGGACACCTGCAGAGATTTTCCCCTTCTCCCCACCAAGCATTAAGACTTTGGGAATAGGGGTTGAATTCTCAATTCAATTTAAATGTAAAACAAATTCTAACCCCTAAATGTTGTGGCTCATTCCAAGACATGTTGGGTGTATGAAATTTGCTTCTTTACTGTGCACTGGAGCTTCAAGGCTCATGAGTTAATAGTGATAGGTATGGAAATATGGATTTTTTAAAGACCACACACTCCAAAGATAGGCTTCACAGAGCTATATCTAACCATGCATAGACTTTTAAATATATTTATAGTGATGGCTGGGCTCAATATTGGATTTCTCCTAGCAGATCAATAAATAATAGTTAATATCACATATTAATTATGAAAAGAGCTGTATTGCTAGCTAACTGTCACATTTGAATGTTTAGCGAAATAAGCGAGGAATTACACTGTATTTCACAGCAGCACCTGTATTTTATCAGCTACAACATGAACAGAACAGAATAAACCAGTAATACAGAAATTAAAAATATTTGATCTGAATTGCCATTGTAAGGGTCTTCTAATCATTTTTTTCAAACGTGTTTAGGGGCATGGGGGTGGGGTGAATAATTTTATGTTGGAAAATGCTAAATCATAATTTATTTCCAGCGTTTATACTATTTCTATGTTAACAGTATGTAGATAATTATTACTGTAAAGTGCATTACTGTAAAGTGTGGTGTCATGCCATCACATACAAAATTCACCAGTATGTTCTACTATTAAGTACTATTAAATAAAAAAGCTGCATTACAACCTCAGACCTGCATTACTATGCTCCCCAAACGTCCATTATCCCTTACTTAATAATTACTAAACTCAAATTAGGTAGCAAGTGGTACAAGCTCATCCCATTCTGACTCTCTTCACCTAATGAAAAAGGAGCCAGCCTTCCACTGCCTTTTCCTTTAGCGCATTCTGATGATGGTACCTAGACAGGGATGGTTATGGGATGGGAAGAGGCACACAATTTAGTTTCACGAGAGTTGTGACAAGCAAACATACTAAATAAATCCAAAGCATTAACAACGGCAGGCTAGCTGGATCACATTACGGATATTTCATTTTAGCCTATATCTTCCATAAACAATGTTGTAAATTCTACACATCTACTACAAAATGTAGTACTGGATCATAAATCTGATTTGTTGTCAGCTCAGAAACCCTTTTCTCTTGTAAGTAATATTAGTTACTTCTGCTGGTTTTGATTTTGTTCTCTCTTCTTTGATTGGACTGGCTTGATTGCCTGGATGGCCATTCAAATCTGACCTGACCTTCAGACTGGAGGCAGATTGAGCTGGACAATGAGGGCTAAAAATAACACAGGTACACACAAAAAAATTGTAATCATCAGAAACCACAACACCCTTTTCTAAACCAGTTTTTCATGCTGATTTCAGATCTGCTCAGTTTTCAGCTTTTTTCAGTCACAACATATTTTTGAATTACAAGTTGCATGCATTTTTTATTAAAACTGCAGGCACCAATCAAGCAACTGTTTCAATATTTTCAGTGCAAAGTCAGATAGGTGCACACTGTGGCATAGATATAAAGATCAGTATCAGTCGACTACCACTGTTTCTTCAAAAATGCTCAGCATATGATTATTCTATGCTAATTATACCAACTATCATGCAATATATACTAGCTTCATCACAAAAACTGTACATGCGGGAAAAACTAAAACCAGATTTAAAATCCGTGAAAAATACTACAAAACCCACATAAACTTAACTTTGATGATTTTGACCTGTTGACTTACATAATTAGCCCCAAATTTCTTCAATTAGTGAAATCAGTGATATCAAGCAGGAGGTGATTCTCACCCAAATCATATTTTTCTCACAATCGCCCGGTGGCGCTGTTGTTCGAAGGTCCACATAAGTCTAAAGTGATAAGTTTATTGTGCAAAAAAAATATTTTAATGCCTTTTCTCCTTTGTTTAATCCTACAAGGCCATTTATTCATTCATATAGACTGACAGACAGACACACACACACACACACACACATTTAAAATGCATTATTATCAGGTCATGGAAAAGTTCATTTTAGTCTAACTTTCAACTGATTAACTGTGACAGCGCTAAGCCTGCAGCCATAGAGTCTGATATTACCAGCCTAAAGCTGCTGCTGGCTCTCCTGAATGTAAAACAAGACTGAAAATGTCCTTATATCCACATTATTCAACATTGTTGGAAATATGACTAGCAGGGCAGGTTTAATGAAAGTACGACACAAAAATCAATAAACCATGTTTCAGTATTAATAATTTAAAATTTTTACGTTCCTGACTGAATAAAGAATTGCTGGTTTTTGCAAACTGTCTTCATTTGGTCTTCATTCAACATCATTAGCTTGTCAAAAAAGCTACCCAAGTTTGTACAGTTTAGCTCTCCTGAGGAGGCTTGCATGATCGATATGGCCAATGACTGAAGTTGCTGACAGATGGAGTTATGAGAACGGAACTAAACGGAGAAGCAAAACTTGGAGGCTTGTTAGTACATACTCATCAGAAAAGACCATAAAACATTAAACAGTAGCACATCCATCATTTATAAAAAGGTACCTGAGTCTGCCTGAGACCATTTAAAGTCCTATTTGACAAGCATGACTATCATACCATTGACAATTATTAATTGCATGTTTATCATTAAGTGTTTATCGAGATCACATGCTATCATGAGCACATGTTTGGAGGCTACAGCCTATGGTTGCTCTACCAACCCGAAGGTGTACACAGCATTGGCGACTGGCTATCAGCAAGTGCATCAATGGCATTACCGTCTCCAAGACCATCACTACACGCCCCAGCCAAAAGGTGTGAATGACTATGGAGGTGGGCACACTGCTGATAACCCACAGCACAGCTTTCAGGCTAGGCAATAAAGCTACCCTGAGAACAGAAAGGGCCGACCTGTACTGGGCCATCAGCACAGCGAAGCATGTACATGCTCACAAAATCTACAGCCACTTCCAAGACACTGGCGACACATGGCAGGGCACCCAGACCATCACCAAACTTCCAGATGCGCTAAATGACTTTTGCACATAAGTTGAGGCAAATAAAGACATGGTGGAGAGACAGACCACCCAACCCCACCCCAAATGACCAGGTGCTCTGTCCGACCATGGCTGATGTCAGGAGGACTTGAGTCAAAGCATGGGAGGCCACCAGATCAGACAACATTCCTGGTCGTGTGCTCAGAGCATGCACAAACCAGCTGACAAATGTCCTCACAGACATCTTCAATGTTCAAAAGTGCTTCAAAGCACCAACATCCCCATACGAAAGAAGTCATCAGTGCTGTGGCTCAATGACTGCTGCCCTGTCGCACTCGCACCGATCATCCCAAAGTGTTAAGAGGCTCATCATGAGGCATTTAAAATCACTGCTGTGCCGACATCGGACCCCCTGCAGTATGCAAACTGCCCCAACCGTTCAACAGATGATGCCGTCACTACCACCCTTCACCTAGCCCCCACCCACCTGGAGAAAAAGGATGCTTATGTTAGAGTGCTGTTCAGACTCCAGTTCAGTGGTCAGCATCATCATTCCTCCTCACATGATGAGAACGCTGAGACTGCAGGGCATGGATTACTCCCTCTGCAACTGGACATCTGAAAAGATCATTGGGGTCTCTCTGTCCTCTGTTCCAGACATTTACACCTGCTCATTGTGAATGACCCCACACAGCCCTCCCTCACCTTCTTTTTCCCCCCGTCTTCCATCTGGTACAAGGTTTCGCAGATCTCGGGCCCTCACTACCAGCATGAGGAACGGTTATCTTCCCCCAGGCCATCAGAGTCCTAAATCAGAGGTGAAATAACAAACTGTACATCACACACATTCTGAAGTGAACTGCCTTCTTTCTCACATCCACATGGCATGCACGCACTAAACTGTTCTCGCATATTCAAAGGAATGATCCTCCCCAACAAACACTGCAAATACCTTGTATTTATTTCTAAATATTTTTTAAAAATCCTGTTGTTGCTATTCTCTGCTATGTTTGCATTTGTTTCTAACTTAACGACTTTGCGGCTAGACTGTTCTGCTGATTATTTTTGCACTCTCTCTCATTTCACTGCGTACTGGGTATATGGTTTAATTTCATTTATATACACAGTTTAGGTACTTAAAAATGATTTGGCCCTTACAGTTTACCCTCACCTATTTTTATGTTTAGAAATGATCATATAGGATTTTATTTTGGGCCTCACAAGGCTTGTTTAATTTTGAAACGTAAACGTAAACTACTGCATTAAGGAAGGAAAGAGGTATATACACTTAAACAGTGATGCACTTGCTGATAGCCAGTCAGGATCTCCAAACCGGGCTTTGCCAAGATGGTCTGTCCATCTTGGCAAAACACCGGGGCAGCTGTTTCCAGTCCTTGGCTGCAGAAAGTTTGAAAGGAGAAACGTGAATCTGAAAATAAAACGTAACATCTCAAAAAGACACTTGAAATCACTGGTAAAATATAGTAAATTATTAGGTAGCATATGACTCAAAAGACATGCTTTTTCAAGTTTCCTCCCTTATGATGCCTCTCTCTTTGTCTTCTACTTCTGTTGGTATCTCAGGACTGTTTGCAGCTTGGTCTGACTCTGCTCAAGAGTGACAAATGCGTTGGACGAGATGACAACCAGGATCAAAAAGTGGTGAAATTAAAAGGCTGTTCAATGGTTCATGTAATTTGTTTACATGGCTCTGCAGTAACTGGCAATTCTGCAGGGAGTGGGGGCTATTCAGAATAACAGTCACTGGGGAAGGGGGATAAAAAAAGACAATGCAAGAAAGTGTGTGTGTGGGTGTGTGCAAAAATTTAGGGGGTCAGTATTCATAACACCACTCCAATTGTAATGCTTCACTGCCATGAGAACAGCCCCAGTAATCCATCAGTGCTCCCGATGATGTACATGAGCATTGTCTACTTCTAACATCGATGTTTCAGTTCTAGTTCTAGTTCTAGTAAACAGCATAATGACTAACACAAAAGACTCTCAGCATGAATGAACCGTGCTTGCAGTTTTGAAATAAGTCACTCTGAAAACTAGTTTCCAGCTATTCTTTATTAACGCTGCAAGTAGTCAAGGGAAGTCTGTGCGTTGAACATGACAGGTGACAAACACTGATAAATAAATAAAAAGACAGGCTAAAGGAAGATTCTGAAGGAGTACTGACATTCCACTTTAGTTTACTTGTTAGTAATGACATCCCTGTTAAGATCAGATTCAACAGCATTATAAAACCAAAAGGCAAAGATAACTCAAAGCATGCTTTCAACAGAGAATAATACAAATGAATCGCTGGCGATATGCTCATGGTGAACAACTTATCACAAGTTAAAAGAGCTGATCATTTTGCCGTTCACCATAATACAGTATAAATAAAGCATCTGATCTACATTACATTAGAATGGTTTCAGAAAGATTCTCTTTTTTTTATTATTAGTGTCAAAGCAAAGAATTTAAAATCCATACTGTACAACATGCAAATGATTACGTTTAAATAATAGCAAATCAAAATACAGAGTAAAAAGTTCAAATTAGGCATGAAACGATACTCTTTTGTTCCCGAAAGCAGCCAGTATGAATATATATAACAGATTAATAACTGCCCATCACTTACTATTACCACCAAGTCAACTGGGCTTAACCGAACAAATAACTGTAACCGTTGGCCGGCACTCAGACATGTTTAACAGGTTTCCTGCCACACTCTATACACTCCAACACATGTGCGTTATCAAAGAGGAGCCACTACTAGAGTATGTGGACATAACCAGAGTCTTTCTAACCACATCATTGTCAGTATGGTGAAGGGGTAAAAAAAACAGACCTATTCATGCTCCGCCTACCACCACTTTCTTTCATAGCAACTGTTGGACAGTCCTGACCGAATGCTGGCATACATCCTGTACATAGTTTAACTCAGCTTTGTAACATTTTTATACAGAAATGGGATAGGCTGTGAGTTTAAGTCCAAAAGACATTTTTATGGCCAGCGTTCTGAAAAGCTTGTCCAAATGTACATCAGCTGCAGTCAAGGAGCAATTCGCCAGTGGATTATGGAAGGGTCAAATACAGACAACTTATGTGGGCTTATTCCTACACACAGGACTGGTCAACCTGCAGACACACACAGGAATTATTAAACAGGTTATTGGTCGTAAAAGAGCATACGGTTGAGCGCAGCTCAAACTGTAGTGTCTCCAAAAAAAAATAAAAAATGCAGCAAAGTTCTCCAGTGTTCCCCATTAAACAGTTACAAGTGAAATGTTCTCTTTCTTTCATTCATGCACTTAAAAAAAAAGTATGTAAAAGTGGAACGGCGTAACATTCAAGCGTTTTGGAGGCCGCAGACAAGGAAAGGCTGAAATAGCTGAAAAGGCTGGAAGATTGAAAAACTCTCCCACAATAAAAGCAGAGTAGCAGAGTCAGAGGGCAGGAAAGAATAAAAGGTCCTGGTTAACAAAGGGAACCATGGGGTGCTTTTTATTTCATAGCAGTTCACTGAGCAGTCATGCGAAATGCTCAATTATTGGCGCAATTACAAGCAAATGCATGGCGCCAAAAAACTGTTTAATTTGTTGACATAATGAACTACGCCAAACTCCCATTTAACAAGCTTGACTTCACCCTTTACCTCCACTGCGGTCCAAAGCAGCACATCTTTACTTACGATTCGATAGTTCGTAGGACTTTAAATTCAATCTCATTAGATTTGTCGTACTACAATTGCACGAAACTAATAAATTTACTATTATCTTTGCCATGTTCTTATTTACATGTAGTCAAACATACAAACAAGTAAAAAAAGAAAACAAATAGTCGTGAAGCAGATATACAGGACAAATACAGGCAAACAGTAAGAGCTGTGAGAGAGCCGGTAGTGACCGCAGCCTCTCTTCAGGTGGGTTGAAGGGGGAGGCGGCTCCTTCATGGTCAAAGTTAAACAAAATGGACAAAAATACATCACATAGCTAAAAACAATAGTAAAAGCCTGTATTTTGTCTATAATGTCCTGTGGGGCTGCACCACTCGCCCCCAGCATGACGGATTGAGGACGCAAAGCGGACTGAGGCAGCTAGCAAGCGACCATTCAGCACTTGTAGCATCAGAGACAGGGAAAACACACACACACACACACACACACACACACACACACACTCTTACAGTGTAAATACATTCAGTAGTACAGGACTTGAGAATGGACAAGCTCCTCCTCCACTGCCTCCCCCTTTTCCTCCTAGTTTGTGTGAGGTTCTATCCAGTCATACAGTTTGTGTGTTAAGCAGGTGCAACATTCTCTCTGTAGCCATTGAAAGATGAGCTAGTGGAAGGAGAGTTTTAACTGAGAGGCTGGGCGTGGTCGTCAGTCTTAGCCCGCAGCCTTCGAACCTTCTGCAGGGCTGGTGTCTTTACTCAAACGCACAATCTCCTGAGACAGAACCTCCAGATCCTGCAGCGGAGCAAAGCAAAAAGATAAGGAGTTGATGTAGGAATGTAGGAACACATTGGAATATGCAGAGATGTTTAAAGGCCAAAGCTCCCAAACACTATACTCTCAAACAACCTCTTAGCCAAAAACACAATTTTACAGTGTTCGCCCCCATTCAAGCTGTTCTTGGTTGTTTCACCCCCATTCACAGTATTCAAAAATGCTCTGCTATTCACAAGTCATGTGGCTCGCAAGTTCTTATTCTGAAACAGTATTCCATCAGTAGCCCACATTAGAAGAATGCTGGGCCAGTGGGCCATGTTCTAAGGGTGTAAATCTCATAATGGACATGCCCTCACTAAATCAGTGCATTTTGCAATCTTGAATCTGACCTAATTCGACTGCATTTTGTAACAAACTACAAGTAAAAATATGAGTGAAAACATGAATGATTTCATTAATACCCAACATCCCTAAATTGACACAGTTCACTCTCCACCTTCAGACCAATTCACTTTGATGCAATAATGCATGTCCACACAGGTACTGATGCGTCCATCAGCAGAGAATACTCCAAATACTCCAAATTACTCCAAATTAAAAAAAAGTCAGAGCAGAGAGATGAGATGGACAAAAAAGGAGCGCTTTCTCTCTTTCACACACAGACATGCACAAACATACAAGTATTATGTTAACAGGCAGTCTTAAGTTTAGTCAAAATCTATCCATCTGTATTTCTCTCTCTCTCTCTCGTCCACACACAGGCGCATGCACACTAACACAGCGATGTTCCATCTGCCATGTGCTCACTTTGAAAGCCATCAAATATTAAATGGGCTGTTTGTTTCTGGGCTGGCGGCCCCAACTGGCAGCAAATATGCATGAGGCCGCTGCTGCTGCTGCTGCTGCTTGAGCTGGAGCTGCTGGCTAAGCCTGTGCGGAGAATTCAAGCAATGAAGTTCATCTCAGCAGGTGGCGGCCATTTTACTCTAGCTGTGTGCTCTACTGATGCTTTGTACTGAGGGCCTCTGGGTGGGATTGTAGCACATAAGAGTGTGAAGGGAAAGAGGGATGTGGAGTAAGAGTGTAAGATGTAAAACAACTGAATAGAAAGAACGAACACCACAGCGACTGTGGGGGAAAAGTTATTATCTGGATAAATTACAACATACTTTGCTGAGCATATTGTGGGATGACAGTACTTCTAGAACATTGAACAGCTACATAAAAAAGACAAATTTACACCAATTACATTGTAATGATATAAACTGCTGATTAGAAGTCAGTACGTCATGCTATTATCATCATTTATTTTTACTAATTACTTTCCCTTCTAAAACTCAACCTGACCTTGTTCATCTTGTTATTTCATGTCTGTGGTCATATTAGGCCCAATTCAACACACCACAGCACATATTCAAAAGACAAAGACTGTGTTTACAACTGTAAGGTAATGCCTGCCTTTTGTCCACCTCGAAAAAGAGTTCTGATTTTTGTTTATATCACTGCGCAAAGATGGGCCAGGAAAACGATACTAATCAATACTATCATGTTTAGCATACTTTTCTAAACACAATCTCATATCATTGAGCGGAAGCTCTGGGACACTTCCTAATTCACTTGGACGTATGTCACGGCATTGAAGGAAAAGGTTTCTAAATAGCACTTTCTGGTTGATTTTGCATTACGGAATGTACACAGATTTTGTCCGTTTCAACTTAAACCTCTAAATATAAATGCTTTTAAATCTCAGAACTTAAAAGAACTAAATGCTTATCAATACACTTGAAATACTGAGATTAGCACCATCATGATAACTGATTATCCTCTATTTCAAGACAAAAAGTTACAAATAAAGTTGACCTTCTCAGTTATTTGAGAGAACGAAAACACTCTTGCAGTAAGAAACTATGACTGATGGATGAGAGAATGAAGTAGTGGAAGGAGTACTGAAGGAGTGTTTGTTTAACTTCAGCTGTACCCTTCTATCTTAAACCTCATCTGCCATAGTCATCTACTGAACAGTAGTCAACCCAGCCCTCCTCTCGCCACACAGGCAATTACACCCAGTACAGTCCACACCAAAGCTCAGAACAGCAAAAAACTCATTACCTCCTGCTCAACAGGATATCAAGCTTTTAAGGCTTGTTTACTGCAGTGGTTCAATGCGTAGTCCTCAAGGTAAACTGCCCTGTTTCACTGTTCTAACACACCTGCTCCAACTAATCGGCTGATTAAGAGTCCTCACTGTGCTGAAATGGGTGTGTAATAATGCACTCCGGAAAAGTATGATATTTACGAGTCTGTTTTGTTAGTGCACCGGCATTTATATGGCAAATCACAGAATAAGTATCGTAGAAGGACTTTCATAACACTTTCATAACAGAAAACACTGAACAATGTTTTACCAGGTAAAAACAAAGGAAGTCTTCCCCACAGTGCTCCATTTGGGTTACTGAACACAGGTGACCATTTCATTGGACACTGCAGAGTAAGAGATCATATTTTCCTGATTTCCCATTACACTGCAACGCAGCATTAGAGCTGGATATCTTAAACACAAAGTGAAGGCTTACCACGGAGCAGAATCCTTCACTGTTCTAGTCTTGAGCAGATCTGTTACCTGGTTAACTAAAACATCCAGCTTTGTAAAAGTTAGCTAGAGAAGCACTGTTTTGCTGTACTGTGATCTTATGATGCTAAAGTTCATGCAATCAGGGGTTCATAAGATAAGGTTCCCTTCATCCAGTGTCGATCTAAAAAGCTGCAGGGTGACCCTGATGTCCTTTAGGGCAAACTTTGACAGGAGTACCACTCAGTCTCCTCCTCCTTCTATTTCTTTTTGTTCTTATTCTGCTTCTCCTTCAGTGCTATTTCCTCCTGCCAAGGTTAAAGTAGGGTGTTTGTGTAACCTACAACTCCCTCTGGGCACCAACAACGCCTACACACCACTCTGCCAAGGATCCAGACCGTCTCAGGGCCTGGTATGGCAAAAAAAAAAAAAAACCAACACACACACACCCACCCCCTCAGTGTGGACAAGCAGCTTATCCATGTCCAACACACACACACACACACACACACACACACACACACACACACACACACACACACACACACACACACACACACA
>JBBJLR010000018.1:14767380-14782485 GCA_037577145.1 Brachypetersius gabonensis
ACACACACACACACACACACACACACACACACACACACACACACACACACACACACACACACACACACACATACAACAAAAGTATGAATATATATCTAACACCAAACGTGCATACAGTAAACACACCTACGCAACAAGTATAAATAAATGCAAATCCATATCAGCACAAGTGGGCAGGAATTACATAAAAATCACTTATTTAATACATGTCATATTTTCTCATTTTTTGTTAACATGTGCCACCGGCACAGTGACTAGTAAATCAGATGTGTCTGTGCGCTGTAGTTGAAGTGGCAGCTGTTGAAATACGCAGTGCAATGTGAGAGGTTAATTGTCATTAGTGGATCTGTGTGATGGTGTAATCCCATCAAACGCATCGCCCGGCAGGCCGCCCGGGGTGCCGTTTCTATTCCTGCACCCTGAACCGTTTCATCGTTCAAAAACACGCCCACCCGTTGGCTCCCAATGAATAAGCCCCCTTCGGTGGAGTCTAGAAACTGCGTGACAGCGAACCGCCTCCACACACACACACACACCCTGTCAGAGTCAGCACTGTCACACAATCCTCCTCCAACATACTTATGGTTTATGCAGCTTATTAGGCAGCTGTAGGGGATCCATGGAGTCATGTTGGCTAAGCTTCACTTCTCCTTAACACCCACCTGAACCCTTACTCACTTAACATGAATCAGCTTTTAAAGGGATACTCCAACCCTCAACCTACTCTCTTATCCATCACATCTGGAAAATACAGTCCTAGACATTTATTTATTAGACAGAATAAAAGAAACAAGACAGAGCCAGGGATTCAGGTCAGCTAACTACTGAGTCAGTGAGTGAAAAACATGATATGGCTAGGGCATCTCACAGTAGCCATCATTCATATTTTGAGGTACTTCATTAGCTAAAAAAGACAAAACACACAAACAGATTTTAAAATTTCTCGGACTGCGTTTTGTTTGGTACAAGGTTTCTATAGAAATCATATTATCATGAATTCTGTTGACCAAAATAACCACAAAAATCGGACACAACGACAGGCTAGAATTAGTAAAGACAGTAGAATTAGAATTAGTAAATTCAGCAAGTAGACAGTAACTGTGCTTTAAACTGTGCAGATGTTCCCTGTAAATTAACAAAAAACGACAGCAAGTTTTTGAATGAGTCAAATACAAGAAACATTTTTACTTAAGGTATGTTTAGTATAATCTTTAAACCTTTTTTTTTTTTTTTTTTTTTTTACCATACTGTAAAAAAACTGCTCCAGTTATTTTGGTGTCTCCAAGGTTTTCTGGTCTCTATGGTGATCAGGCAGCTTGTGAAAACTCCTCTTGCATCACTACACCAGTAACATAATAGCATAAAAAATTTTTTTCGCTTTCAACTAGAAAAAGAATGAATTACCCAGATTTTCAGTTTCACTTAAAAATAGTTTGATGGATTCAAAGTGTTGTACTCGTTTAACTCGTCAGGTTTTCTGTTCATTTCTATGCACAATTGTCTACGGTAATCGAAATATGCCTATTGCAGTTATGCTGAAAAGAGGGTGAATAAAGACTGTACTGAAAACCATTGGAAGATTCCATAAGTAGTTATTCTCTTGCATTTAGATAAAACTTTGTCAGTGCAGCTAAACCTAGAATATCCATGTAATGTAAATGTTGTATGGTGTATGTTTTAAAAACTGATGTTCAGTGCCCAAAAAAATCACCAAAAATACCTTCTGTAGGTGCATGTTCTTTGTCAGTTGCTCTTCCAGCATGTTTTGCAGCTTCTTGTTCATTTCCCGGAGGTTCTCATCTCCAGGCTTGACCAGGTCCCGCAGCACCGAACTGAGACCACCTCTTTCCACCTGGTGACCAGGATGGGTTGCTGCTCCTCCTCCGTCTAAAAGAATAAAAGAGGGATAAGAAAACTATTGAGAAGAGTTTGACTAAGGAAACCATGTGCACTGATACAAAGCTGCAGAACTAATCCTGTAATTCTATTGCTACATACTGTGATATGCTCAACATATTAAAAAGTGAAGGTGAATTAATAATTAACGAATGCGTTCATTCATCAAAACACCAAGAGAAACACTTTTCCAAGTAATTTTGAAGCATTTCCATGGGTTCATTCATTATTAAGTGAAAACAGAGAGTGGGGTTTTGTCCCAATATTAACAGTATGTTGTGATAAAAATAATCTATTGTACAGTCCTATTAATACAATGACAAGGGAAAAACACATTTGCAAGTTTACAGTTTTTTGCAAATATTTAAAAAAAATATAAGCTTGCATACATCCAGTAAAATTGGCTTACATATGTTTACATAGTAAACATGGTTGTCTAAGTCAGATGGTTGTAAAACGAATCAAGAAGCTAATATTTTCAAACTCTAAAAGTCAAAGTCAGTATACCACATTATCAAGCAAAGCAAACCTTTGGCATAGTACTACCAAATCATATATGTAATGAGAATGCTACTGGGCCCTAAAAGGAGATAAAGGTCTTAACTAATACATACAAAAATACATCCTTTAATATATAGGAAAGCAGATTTTTCCTGGTATGGCTTCTGGACCACAAAATGAGGAAATATTAAACATATACAGTGTTTGTGAAGAAGCATATAAAACTAAATGTAGCAGAAAATGAACAACTACCTATAGGACACATTGCTACCATACTTCATACAGAACCAATGAGATTACTGTGTGGGAAGTAATTCAGAAAATACTGAACTAAACAGAATGGCATTCGAGAATGAGAGAGCGAGAGAGCGAGAGAGCGAGAGAGCGAGAGAGCAAGAGAGCGAGAGAGCAAGAGAGAGAGAGAGAGAGAGAGAGAGAGAGAGACACACAAAATGCCCCCCTTGTAAATTATGTAATAATTATGTAAATTATTTTCAAAAGAGCACTGGCCAAAAACTAACATGAATAAAGATGCCTCCACAAATGTTTTCTCAGGATAGAAGCAATGCGTACCAAGGAACATTAGTGTGGGATATAAGTAGAGAGGGAGTACAGAGAGGACATTAAGCTCCAGTTTCCTTCACCTCTAACACACCAATGCCAGAGAGAGGCTTACCGTTGCATCAGCCACATCAATAAACAATCCTACATCAATTAAAAAACACAGAATGCGTGCGCATATAGGGGTATCAAGAAGGAACAAAAGAACAAACAAAAAAGAAAAGAACAGAAAAGAAAAGATGGGGTGAAGGAAAGCAACAAGCTATAAAGAGAGAAATAAGTGCAAAGAAAGTAAAAATGAAAAGTAAAGCAATGGAAAAGAGTGGGTAGAGTGTAAAAAAGAAGCACATAAGAATGAAACTGGAAGGATAGAAGGGACAAGAAAGAAAGAAAGAAAGAAAAACAAATGGCAGAAAAACAGACAGTGAGACCGAAGAGAATATGAACTTGATGGAACAGACTGAAATGAAAGGGCAGCGTGATGAGGCTCACTGGCTGAGTTCTCTGCCTGACAGTCTGTCTGGGTTTAGGGCTGTAAATGGACAAAGTGGCTGTTAAAAAGTGAAAGGCGAGTGAGAAGGTGATGACGTGTTGAAGACGGCTCCTCTGTTAATGAGCTGAACGATACAGTAAGGACTCCCGTTTAACAAAGGAAGCGCACATGAATGGCAGTGCTTTAGGTGAACCCACTCTGGTGCAGTTTTACTGAAGAAGGTTAGAGAAGTGAGCCGGAGAGCGCTTGCCAAGCGTGTCAAGGGCAAATGCTATCAGTTCGATCGAGCTGCGTCTCTCAAATATCACGCTATCTGGGTGAGTGGAGAAATTCAAGGTCACCTCGCAACACTGCGACTGCAAAACTGATGCTGGGCAAGTCATTGTCATATAGGTGTGTGTTATTATTCTAAATGAAAAATACACTTACTCCAAATTCAAGAGTCAAAATGTGGATTGTCTAAAGTCAAAGTTAAGACTGAAAGCTGCACGTAGAAGTCGCAAACGCCTGCAGAGAGTGGCAACAACTGCAGAGAAGATAATCAGGACTCCGCTGCCCTCTCTGCAGAGCATCTACCACCATCCTCAAAGACCCCAACGCACCCCCAACACAAACT
This sequence comes from Brachypetersius gabonensis, assembly GCA_037577145.1. Classification (NCBI taxonomy): domain Eukaryota; kingdom Metazoa; phylum Chordata; class Actinopteri; order Characiformes; family Alestidae; genus Brachypetersius; species Brachypetersius gabonensis. The sequence continues at coordinate 14,771,448 of JBBJLR010000018.1, forward strand.
GTTCACACTTCTGCCCTCAAGACAAAAATCTAGACCTTCCCGACTAAACAACTACTTCTGCCCCACTGCCATCAGGCTCCTTAACAGCTGACCTAACTCATACTGAAACTGTCGCACCTTTTTGCGCCTTAAGCTCTTTGGCACATTTCCTTTATTTTGCAAATGCACAGTTAATATTGATCTACATCTGCACATTATACTTAAGTCTTCACTAACTTATTTTATATAAAAAACTCAAACCTAATCTTGACATTTGTGTGGACAGCAAAGAAAGAATTTCAATGCACAGAGAAATGTGATTTCTACTGTACATATGACAAACGTTTTGAAACTTGCTTCTATTTAAGCAACAGGTTGGTTATTTGTTAAATGCAGGAGTAAAATGTATCCAGAGTTATAGTCTAGTTCTGAGCCTTGACAAAATGGTAACAGGCTTTATTTTGGTTTTATTAGGTAAATTTTAACCACAGTAAATTTCTTTTATGCCGGGTGTTTTATAATAAATTCTTCTCCACACTGATTTTAACAATCCACTTGAGGCAAGATGGGAAGACAATGCACAGCTGTTTTTACTGCATAAGGTAATAATGGCAAGCCAAACATCCCAGTGTTTAAAATTTAGCAATGCAATAACCTCTCTCAATAAGTAGTAACATAAGGACAACATAGGTGGCATTAACAAAGTAATTACCATATGTTACCTATGTAACCACATTTAACTATTAAAGCAACATTTTTTTTAAAACGCTGTTAAAACATCTTCTTAGTTTGACACTTCTAATAATCTGTAGCAGTGCAGGGTGAGACAGAGCTGCTTGCAGCCCTCTTGTTCAAATATGTATGTCATATGGCATGTTTCACTGATGTCTCTTATGATAAAAGTTACTTCCTGCCACTGCCAGAGCAAAATTATAACAACAGTAATTTGGCAGACGTCCCCAGAAAGAGCTCTATGGATAACTACAGATAATTCAATGAGCAAGGGAAAAAAATAGCAGAGTGGCAAGACACAGTTCCCCTCAAGAGCCTTCACTTTAACAAGAATTCGAAAGCTGTACGAACAAGAAAGTGCAATCACAGACTAGATGGAACCGCCAAGCGTACCAGAAATAACATGAAAACCACTTGTCTAATATTGTATAGATCTTCCTCATGCCGCCAAAACAGCTCTGACATGTTGGGAAACCACAACCACATCTGAAAACGTATCAAATTGATATCTGGAAAATTGGGAGTCAACACCTTGATCTTATTATCATGTCCCTCAAACCGTTCCTTAAAAATATTTGCAGTGTCGCAGGGCCCACAATCCTGCTGGAAGAGTCCACTGCCATTACGGAATACTTTCAGAATTAAGAGATGTACCTGGTATGCAACAATGTTTAGGTAGGTTTGATCATTTCAAAGTAAGAACCATATTAATCACAGTGCATATGTTTTCCCAGCAGTACTTCACCCAGAACATCACACTGCTAGTCTTAATGTAATGTATATGATGTATCTGATGTCATAAAAAGTCATAAGTTCTTTTTTCTATCCAGCCAAAATAACTAATGAATCAAATAATGTTATCTCTAGAGTAAGAGGAAATTGGTTATTTAGCCCAAGCCATGCATTACTATGCTGTGACTTGAGTGTAGCAGAATTCAAATAACATTAGCTTTGCAGAGTTCATTTTGGAAAATGTTTGAACAAAAATGTGACAATTCCAATCTTGGCTAATACCATAATCCATTCGTAAAAGAACATGCAGCCACACATTGGATGTCAGTGACAAAAATTGGAAACTGTGATCATTTTATGGAAATAAAATGTACTTTATATAAAAAGACCCCCACACAAAACACTCTCTTTGGGCTCAGATTGGGGAAAGCATGACAATTGCAATTGCGATTAACTGAAGAAAATATTGTTCTTTGTTCAGGTAATGATTATTTTATTCTTTGGTCACATTTAGCCATCACACAAGAAATATCTCATCACATCCTTAATTATTGGCTCTAAATATCATCTCTATAACTTCCAAAGTAAATGTCAGTTCTACGGATCAGGAGTATTGTCATATTCTGTAAATCAAGCTGGACCTCGTGTAATGAGGCTGAATCGCTTACAGAATTGTATCTGCTTTCACGGCTTGCCACATAGCACTTAAAAGTCAGAAAATCATTGGAAATGCATCAAGATAAGCGTCGTGCCCACGTTATTCTAAGGAAGTGGCGCAAGAACAGCATACTATACACAAGCGATTCCAAACTTTACAAAGACTGAAGATCTATATCAGACTGGCACTGCAGCTTAAGGAGGTATTGCACTCTCAGCAGGGAAATATTACGTAGTAAGTATCAAGTCATTGTTAATGGAGACATTAACCCCAGCCCAGAGGAATGCTCAACCTTTGAGTGCGTTGCTTTCAGCGTTGGAGGCAACGCCTGACATTTCGCTCACCCGAGAAGGGTGACAGTAAACAGCATGAGAAGCCCGCCGCCTCTTTGCTCTCTGTCACAATGCTAGCAGGGGGTGAGCCTTGCCAGCTCTCTGAGGCTTTCAAAAGAAGACGGGGAAAAAGTGAGCAGCCAGGAAGGTGCAAAATGACTCTGAGGCGAGAGCATGTGAATGCAAAGGTGCCTGAGGCCATTTGTAGCGTTATGTGTAGAGGTTATATGTAAAATATGCCATCAAGGACTTTCCGTCACCACATGCTTTATATGCACTGCACAGCCAAGAGGAGAGATTAAAAAGCAAGCTCAATGTCGCTCACACATGTTGAGGTCAAGAAAAAAAAAAATCTTTCTCTCTTCATTGGCCAAAAACTGCATTGAAGGAGACATTTTTTACTTTTGATTTTAATGTCTGCCTGTGGTCTTTTCAGAACAACTGTGAAGACTATTAAAGAAGTAACACCTCAGTTCAAAACAATGATGTAATTATCATTAGGGCTGTAATGACAACTCAATTAAAAGAATAATGCATTAAAATATACATTCTTGAAATTAAGATTTTCAAGAATGTACAGGAGATTACTTTGCAAGATGAATGCTAAACATACTTCACAAGGGAACCATTATACTATTTTCTATTGTGTAAACATTGACTCCTGGTTTAGTTCTGCTTTAGAATAAACAATGGAATAAACTGGAATAAAATATAGAACATAGCTAAAATATGTTATTGTAATCATTTTGATGTGTTATTGTAACAGATATCAAGCCTGTTTCAGTGGCTGAGGCTATTCTAACAGGGAGTGGGGCTCTTGTTTGATATGGTACAGGAAATCCTAACATGCCGTAGACTCAAATGTTATAGTACTAGTACAGGAGTATTTAAAAATATTTGATTTAACAAATTACCATAATTTAACACAGAATGATTCAACTATAACTAGCAGCAGAATTTATCAGGGTGCATATGCTGGATCGCAAATGTGTTCTTGCCAGGTATATTAGCTAAATGTATTACCAACATACTTGTACAGCTGAGAATACTTTGCTTTTTTCAGAACTGTGGCATCAGGTGGCATCTGAAACGTGTATACTAAATTCTGGGCTGTGAGGCCAGAGAGATACTCAAACAGAAGCAACAACTGCTACACGTCAACGTCAGCACTAATGACGGCATCGATGGGAAAATGCCACACCTGCCTGTAACTAGTAATTCGAACATATTGATCAGCAACATTAATTCTAATTTGCTTGCAGCGTGGAGACAGAGCTCTATTGAAAAGCTTTGATGAATCCACAAAGCAGATTTACAGAGAGGACTCCCTCCTCTAATGGGTGGAAAATGCTGCGGGGATGGGTTTCAGAGGCGTGGACCAGCGCCAGAATCGCTCTTCTGCTTAGTGCCCTGCCCCAAGCCAGAGGCAGAACGTTAAACGAAGAAGCTGGGCTACTTAGAGGCATCAGATGAAGGGAAGGGGGGCTCTGATGTCATCAAGTTCCCAGCTCAGGGGATCCCCAGCCACAGGGCTGGCCGGAGAACTGCAGAGGTTTCCTGAGGACGAAGCAAGAATTTGACAGAAGCAGCAAAGCTGAAAAGTTTCAAACGGAAAGACCGCACCTGTTTACCTGGTGGGCGGGGGGGACACGGCAGTAATAGCATAGCAAACAGTGATATAAGTTGATCAAAAGTGTAAATGCAAGTTTTATAATTTGCAAAGAGCTTCAGACTACTTTAAAACAATAGATAAACATACACAATCTAAAGAGAGGATTTTCTTTCTGGAAATCAGGATCTGTCTAATTATAGTCTACAATACTATGTTAAATACCATTAACGTAATTTTAGGTGGACCTGACCATTTAGCTGTGTCAGGTTTTAAGACAATCTTTAAACATGGAAGGAGCACAGGGTCATTAACTCTATTAATGTAAATGTCAATATCATCAAATCATGATTCAGAGATATACTTGGCTAAATTGTTTCACTACCACCCACCACAAATTGTAGCTGCAACCTTCAAACCAGCAGTAAGAGCTCGTCTCCTTCGATTACCTTCACTGAAGCTCCTCTGAGACTGAAAACAGGGGCCTGTTGTTCAGAAGCTTCATTAGGACACTCTTAAGGCTTTTTCAGCAGGCGATGCTTCCTGACTCACCAGGGCGCCTGCTGCCTACGCAACTAACAGCAGCCCTGCAGCCAACTCCCACTGGAGCGAGACAGGTTAAATGGAAAAAGGACCAAGGGGGAAACAGGCTATTTCATCTCCACAACTAGGTTCCCGCCTGCTCACTGCTATGTGTCATCCGCTGTCATGGATCTGACAGAGAGCATGTGCTTTTGCATCACAGCCAGATGAGGTTTTTTTTCTTTCTTTCTTTTTCCCAGATAACTGTTTGCAACAAACAAGAATCCATTCTCGCCTCTGTTGCTGCTCCCTACATTTAGAAAGCCCATTAAAGCTGCCTTCCAGTTCTCTACTCTAATTCAACAAGAGTAATGATTGAGTGATTTGCAGCACTTCACTTCAATAAAGCAGAAGAGTCATTAAACCCTTAAACTTACAGGTTCTGAAAAAGGTGAGTTGTTTGGGTAGAATGTTTTGTCTCCCCTTTAACAGCACAGTAGGAAAGATGGTGCAAAGTGAAAGGTTAGCTTACTTCATGCACCAGTGCATGTCCAACAACAGGACGCGTAAGGGGTGGGGTGGTGGGACTCCAGACTGCAGCAAGGCTTGTGTTTGCCTGAGAGCTTTACCCTGCCTGACTTTTCCTGCAGGGGAAGAGCACTTAGCAAGAGACAGTGTTACACTTTCTCTCTCAACACTCTCACACACACATCCTGTACACACATGACTGCAGCATGTAGCTGAATGCATGATTAGTCTACTCCCCCTGCAGGAGCCCGTTCTTCAGCCCATAGACTACCGCCACAGCCTTCTTACATCATACACTCACACACGTACTCTTGCACATTCATGAACTACAAATGTTAATCTGCCTTTTGTATTGCTGGAAGCTGGAGAGGAGAGCTCTTAGAGCCCGGCAAAACCTGAGATGGAAATGCCAATACTACATTACATGAACAGGTGAATTTCTGAGCTATTGATCACTGCTGCTCATGAAGGATCACACGCTAGTTTTCAAGGAGAACACAGCAAAATCATCCAAGCATGTCCCAATGTCTGTTTCAAAACAGCACTGCCCCAAGTGCTGATTTCCACCACCTAGAATGCCTTCCTCTAGGGCTGGAAGAGCCTCATTTCTTCATTCAAAGCACAATTTGAAAGACAGTTACATTTTTAAAACTGGAAAAGCTGCAATAAAAACTCAATTCTACGTGACTGTCATAAAGCTGAATTTGGAAAATATAACTACTACAGTGCAGAACTTGGAACTGGCAGTCTAGCACACTGGTTCACGTCGCCAGTTAATTATTAGGTTTAGTGAATGTGTTTGAGGAGTAGATCCATCAAACTGTGCTGGACACCAGACCTCCAGGACCGAAGTTTGACACCCCTGCTCTAGCCTGAAAGAACAGATGCGTTGATATAACTGGCATAAAAAGTCCAAGGTTTAATATATAGAAAACATTTCAATCATGATAGCAATGCTGGTTGGAAAACCAGTATTTACAGTTTAAAAAGCAAAACTGACTTAAGAAACACAAACAACAAGACTGCTTTAAACACAAGGCAAAATACTAGAAAAAACTGCACTCCAATGGCCATTGTGTAAAATGCTTTACATAGAACCTTCAATCTATTAAGTACGTGTAAATAATATTTAAAGAGTAAAGTGATCATTTTTGTAAGCACAGCACACAGTATGAACAGAGTGAAATTTGTCCTCTGCATTTAACCTATTCACCCAAGTGAAACAGTGGGAGCTGACAATGGCACCCAGGGAGCAGTGTGTTGGGACGGTACCTTGTCGTGCCACTGGCAGTCCTGGGATATACAGTTATGATCTTCTGATCACAGGAACAACTCCCTAACCATTAGGCCACCAGCTGCCGAACACCAAAGTATGCAATGAACCCACTCTAAAACGTCTATGCTATGCATCACATTCCTCCCGCCTCCCAGTTCTAGTTTCAATAGGTACTAAAGTCAAAACTAAATACAGCATTTTCATTTATATTTTGTTAAAAATATCAAGACAAAATAATTTCATAGACCCAGACTCAAGTACTGAATGGAATCATTGGCTGAGTACATAACATTAGCAAGACGTTCATTTAAAGCACATTTCCACCATGTTCAGCTAACTGCACTGGTGTTGGTGTTACATCACAAGAGTGGGCAGCCAGAAGAAGCAGCCTTTAAGCTCCGGTGTTGTTTATGCTGGGGTGCCCGACTCCCTGATCTCTTTAAGGTCTTTGGGAGGATCGGACAACCATAATCCAGGTAGAAAGGATAACAGATGAAACAGAGGTCTACAGGGTGGATCACTCTCCAGAAGCATGGTTAGACACCCCCGCTATATGGGTTCGTCCAAAAGTAGCAAGGAGAGGGTGTCTGACTCGCTCGCCCCCCTCACTGCATTATTGAGGACGAGCGTTGAGTTCACTCAAGCGTGTCCGTGTGTTGAATCATTTACATCCCTGCTAATGTCAGCTCTGATCTAGCACTGCTGTGCTCAGATCCTGAAATTCTGTTCTCCTTCTTATCTCTTACTATTGTCTTCCGCCTTTATTGTCTGTCTGGTTTGTCTCCTCTTCCTTCACTGCCCCCCACACTCTGTACCTGTCCCTAAGCGTTAAAAGTGCAGGGCTATTTCTAAAGCAATTCATCAAGAAGCTTTGCTGCTGTCCTGCATCACACCGTGAGGTTACCGTTATCTGGAAAGCTCCCACTTTCTGAATATACAACGAGTAATAAAAAGGTGAAGATACTTTTTAATGTGGGCGTGAGCACTGGTAAATCTAGCAAGCCAGAAATTAACGACTTCATAAATTCATCTGACCTCGAACAGCCCCGAGTAATTACGTGTTGCATGTAGTTTATCAAGATGATCCCGCTTTCTGCCAAATTTTAAAGTAAAACAAACAAAGCTTGCAAAAGACATACTGGCCCAAAACTCTGCTGTAGGGTTGCAGCAGTATATCGTTTTTCCGTTCGAAAAAAATTGATGGTATCTTCTCGTGTACGTTTGCTTATTATCGCATCCCCACCCAAAAAAAACCCCAAAACAAACAAAAAAAAAAAAACAACCTTAGCTTCACATGCGCATTTCCTTTATTCCTCAATTTGGCAGTTCACACACATACATACTCAAACACAGTGGAGAAAACAGCAAAGAGAAGCGAGACCAATATCACCAGCCCCCAAAAAGAATGTTTAAGTACTGATCATATGTGCTACTGAAATAATTTCCCACACCCTGATTACATCTGCACTGCCTGTCCATTCAATAACCTCTGACATATAGACACACACAAGGACGCCAATCTAGACACAGGAGTCTGACATAAGTGAGTTGAGAGGCTGACACTTAAGTGTGTGTATTAGAATACAGACATTATCATTCGGTGATCTACCTACAGTTAACTGACAACAGTTTTGATTAGCATTTACTGGACTTGTGATTATTTTATTACTATTTTCATAATTGTTATACAACTAACTATCAAACTATTAGAAGAAATAATCATAAGCAGATTAAATCCCAATGAATTTTCACTTTTAATATTTTAAATACCATTTTGTGATTATACAGCATACTTTTGCAATTTTTTTTCAAAGCAAATCTTCTATGAATAACAGAGTACTAATACAGTGCAGTAAATAACTTCAGCTCAAGGATGAAACTAATCATTCGCCACTTGAGCTAGCTCAGTGAACTTTTACCATATATTTTCTGAGATTATGATACTGTGCTACAAACCGTACTCTGCAAGTCCCTCAAGAGTTAGAGTTTGCAAAAACGATGAGCTATGTGTCTCTGCACAAATTACACAGAAATGTTGACCGTACCAACTAAAATATAATAAATGCATATGTGATACTGCAATGCCTAAAATTGTGTTAATTAAATGAGTCTTGATTTTTTTTAACAACACTTCTGTCATGCTTCACGGTCTGGTGAGTTTTCTCCATATATTAAGTACGTTTTTGTATAATTTGTCCACAGAACACTGTTCAAGTAGTGCTGTGAAATATCCAGATGCTTCTAAGCAAACTTTTATTTTTACTTTAAATGAACATGACTCTTGTTCAGTGCTTTCCAGTTGTTCTCACAGAGTGTCTTCAAAGGTCAGCTATTTATGGTTTACCTTGACCTTATATTGACGGACACTGTGTCCTACTGAGAGACAACAATGGTGGTTGTTTTATTTCATTTGTAATTTACCTACACTGTAACTGTTTGACAGTTCAACCTAAAAATGAATGATGATACAGTAACAAGCAAATGGACTGGATTTATTAAACTATACATGCAATTTAAGTGAAGCAATGTAAACTTTATACTAGGAATGTGCAACATTTAGGCCACTTAAAATGGTCAAAATGCTAAAAAAAAAATTGAACTTTTGGCCAGAAATATTTTTGATGGTAATGAAAATAAGAAACGCTGCTTGTTTCCTTCACCCTCATGCACCGCCCAGCTCAGACATGCTCAAACAGTCCAAGCAGCAGCCACTAAACAGTGGAAAATGTCAGCAGTTTTAAAGTATTTACAGTTTCTCCAAGGTACAAGGAAAGAAGAGCCATCATTGTTCACTGCAGGTTGGAGACCACTTGAAAACCACTTAGTCCGCAGAACACAGCAATACAGAAGCTAAAAGACTTTGCAAGCACATTGACACAGCTGTATCCTGTTTATATTCTTTCAAATATATTAATAACGAAGTATTTTTAAACTCAACATTAAACAGTCAACATGGCAATTAAACAAAACAAAGGCTGATGCCTTAAATTTTCGGGTAGATTTAAGTGTAAAACCGCGAGCGGGAACAGTTTAAGCCGCGGCAGGACGACTCCCTGCAGTGCTAGTGTTAGCCATGTTAGCTGGCGGAGCCATTTCAGATGCAGAACGTACTGTAACTGTACTTTAACACCGACTTGCAGGTTGTGCAGGTCACCGTGCTGTTTGTCTGTCGAGTGAAGGATCTCGTGTTATGTGGTCTCGTGTTTAGATTCCCCTCGCACAAACAGTACCCCCGTCTCTCTCTCTCTCTCTCTCATTATTCCCAAATAACAAATTTTGACTCACTGGTCTCAGGTTCAAGATGATCAACAGTAAACAAAAAGAATAGACAGAATAGAACATTCTGGGCATACACTGGCATGAAAAGATAGAAATAAATAAAGACATTAACTTTTGTTCCTCATACTCCCCTATAAATGTGACTATTTGGATGAATGATATAATACCAAAGACAACTGGAAATGAGAAATTTCCTGAAATATGCTGAATTCATAAAAAAGTGCAAAGAGTAGGCAAAACATTCTGAACAGGGCATTTGTGAAAGCAAGCCCACTACCCTGAAGGTTCAGAGACGTTCAACTTTTATAGCACAATATTTACAATTAGAAGACACTGGCCTTAATAGAATCTAGTCTGGCATTAAATGTTAAATCAGTCAGTCATGAAATTAAAAACAGGAGGAAAGCACATAGGGGAGTCAGGAAGAAGCAACATCATCTTCCCTCTCTACTGGGGACATAGAAAAGTAACCTATTTTCTTATAATGGATGCGGGGGCACTAGCTTGAAATGATGACCACAATCTCAACAACACCTGCTCAAGGTCTTTATAAGGCACATGAAGTAGAGACAAAGAACTTTTCCTCATCAAAGGAGCATCACTGCACAAGTGTTTAAAGGAGAGAAAAACACTTGACAGGCAAAGTGCAAGGAGATCCAATCAACATGGAAAATGAGCATTGACCAAAGGCACTGAAGCTCAAGACTTTATTCCAGCACAAGGTTTGTAAGAATGTTTGACAAAGCAATTATTTCAGCCACACAAATTCCTTCCTTGGGAAGGAATTTGGCATTTTTCACAAAATACATCCATGCCATTCATCCACATAAAGAAATGTAAGTGATTTCCTTTTAACAGGCACTGTACATGAAATACAGATGCAAAATAATCCTATTAAAACACAACCATATTTAGTCTATTATGGCAGAAAAATAAGCAGCCAACAAAGTTGCCTTTGGAACGATTCTGGTTAGGTATGATGCTTTGGTTGATTAGGTAGTGCGGTGAATTAGCCACACCCAGTCACAAAACTTAACACTCAACCAGACACAGCCCTCAGGATTTTCCTTTCTTATTTTTAAAAACTTCTCCTGTATTGTAGTCATGAACAAATTACTTCATTTGTTTATTTCAAAAGAATCATTCATTTTAGGTCCCAGTCAATAAAAAGATACAAATTTGCCATCACCACAGAGGAATGGTATAGAGCAAAATTAATGATCAAAATATACACTGTACAGACTATATACTACTGCTATATCAATGTCAGACAGACATTATTTTTTTATCCATACAGTACAGTCGTGGCCAAAAGTTGAGAATGACATAAATATGGGAAATTGGAAAAGTTGCTGCTGAAGTTTTTATAATAGCAATTTGCATAAACTCCA